>OX359246.1:50269328-50378023 GCA_947179485.1 Allacma fusca
CACACACTGGAAGGTTCTTCTGACATAGATACGCGGACTTTGCTCACCTTGGAATTACAATTTCGATACCAAACCGACTGGGGACTTACAACAAACAAATTATCACGTGAACTTCATTGATAATTCCGTAATTTTAGAAGATGGGACAATCATAGACAGGACTATGTTATACAAGATAATAGACTTCAGCGTTAACTATTGTTTTCCCAACTAACATGTACTATATTGGAGCTCAGTGGAGCTGAAAGGATGAGAGTGAAACTACTCCCAACTACTTCATTAATTATTTCATTAGGACTAATACGAGAGATTTTAAGTCAGATTTTATAAAAAATTCGGTTCATAAAATTGATATTTAGTTACAATAAAGTGACTGAAATGAATGAAATATCTTGCATTTGCATTGTTTACATAGTAAGCATACTTGGGGGTTCTCTTGTATATTACTTGAGTGACGTCACAGCTATGAGCAGCCGATCCCAGCACTCATCGAGACAACCTTCTGTATTAAAGTAGCCTTGACTTTAATAGGAACTCGTACATCGCATGGGTTCAAAACAGTCGAACATGTACCTGGACCTGGACCCAAACTTTGGGTACCTCAAAAGCGTGAACCTGTACCTGACCAGTACCTGAACCCGAAAAAGTACCCAAAAGACGACCTGAACATGTTTTGGGTACTTGAGAATCAGAACTTTTTTATTATCTTATGTTGTGTTAAAAGTACAATTGGGTATTTGCAGTACAAAATATATTTAAATTGAATAAGAATACCTGTTCACTGGTTTCTGGGACACCCTGCCATTGCTTTTGCGATGGAAATCATCTTGGAAGCTTGAAATTCTCCGGCCTTTAACTTTCAATCAATGAACTTAAACATTTCAGGTCTTTTGCGATCAGGTTCAGGTCTTTCATTTGTTACACCTGGTCCTGACAGGTAAAATCAAAACGGGGTTTTTTCTGTACCTTAACCTGAACCCTTACCCAATTTCACGGGTATAAAATACTGTACCCAGAAAGGACACAAAATTATTGGGTTCAAAATACATGCACCCATACTGAACCTGAACCTGGACCTGAACCCAAATACCCGGGTGCGACCTGAACCCATGCGATGCACTAATAGGAACCTGTCTTCTCTTTAATATAAATGGGTAATCACTGATAATGTTGTTATAAATGTAGCCCGTGACAATATCACCGCACTTGCAACTGTATAATGCTTTGGAATACCAGCAAGCCATTTAGCCTGTATGGTAATTTGTACTCGCGAACCTATAAAGCGCGTGTAGGAGAGAGAAGTTTTAAAATATTCACTTCATCACACGCATTTTATATTTTAGAGGTTCACTAATCAGACTTGCTAAGATTTTGAAATTTTACTACACTGTCCCTCAATGACTTTTATGGGGGGATAATATTCCCGTGTACCCTGGTTGGTACTATGCATCACATTCAGTGCATTTTGCCGTACTAATTATTAAAATGCTGAAGCTGCTGTACTACAGTTTGTCCATTTCTTTACAGCGTAAACGATCCAACAGTTCTGATGAAAAATATGACACTAGATCGGATGTGAGCATAGTGTATGGCTTGATTCTTGAGCAGCAAATGAAGAATGTGAATCTTAACATTATATTTGAAGTAAAACTTTTTTTAAACGATTTTGCTATTTATATGAAAATATATAATTATAAATATATAACATTAACATCTGAATTGTTTTCTATCCCAATGTTTTACAGGGTTTCAGGTCACAAGTTGAGGTCAGTGAATTTTCCAGTGTCTCAAGACCCAAGAAAAGAAATTCGACTTCGAACAATAAACGAAAAGTAGAATTTTTGTAAGCAACAATTATTTGGTAGCATTTATTTATGTACTTTGATGACCCTTCTACTGTAGCTAAACGAATTAATTTTGGTTGTAATTAGCATTCGCTTCCGCCAAACCATAGCAGAACTACAACACTTGGGATTTATTAGGCATTCCACGTCGACAGTGCATTCAGACGAGGTAACAAGATTACATTTTGGATTATAACATGTAGTTTTGTAAACTACCGGTTTGCACTTCCAAGGACTCATTTCAATAATGTTGTTCCACTTATCTTTCGGACCATCTGTTTGCGAATTCGATGTTTGAGACAATACATTAAAAGTACGCTGAATTAAGATGATAAATACTCGTTTGTATCATTAATTTGAATTATTTGCAACCAGATTTACTGTTACACTTTGTCGTCTAAAGGATGTTTGACAATTAAAGCTGCCAGATGCCTATTTTTGTTGTAGACTAACTACTATTTAGAAAGGCAGTTTACTAAAAATCATGGGATCTACTAAGTCTACCATTCGATTAAAAAAACTTCTAAACTCTACTTTTTTACACTTGCCTAAAATAATTGTAAAATTATTCTGTTCTAGGAAATGTGAGCACGATCAAGCGACACTTATCCGACATTTTAGAACTTGGTACCTGTAAATTGTCGAATCATTAACGTCTTTCCATGTAAAAGTAGGTCTATCATTTGAACTCAAATTCTGTTCATTGTTTCATTTCTGCAGCATACACAAAATATGAGGACAGAACCTAATCAGATTTCCTTTCCAAACTGGTCATGTTTTAAATTCTTTCGGTTTACCCGAGGTAAAAGTTGAAATACCTCAGAACTTTATTTGTGTAGGATCATTGGTAGAAGCGATAGTCGGTACAGGTTTTAGTGCCGTGGATGCGGCTGAATTCACCAAGGGAGCGTTCATATATTATGTCATTCAAATTTTGAGAATTTCTACCCCCCCTCCCTAAATCACATTCAATCAAACTTGCTCCTAAACCCAGCTCCATCATAACGTCATTTGTTGCTGAAGCCATCTTAGGTATGGTGGTAACGTATTTGAGGTCGCGGTTAGGGATGCCAATGGTCTGGTCTGATCCAGATTTTATGAAACTGGTCTGATCCAGATTTTATGAAACTGGTCTGTTCCAAAGCACAGACCAGACCATTGGTCTGGTCCAGTTTTTCGGACCAGACCAGTGGTCTGATCCAGTCATTCGGACCAGACCAAAGACCATGGTCCGGACCATGGTCCAGAAAACCATTCAGAGCAATTGAATAATCACATTTTATCCAGTCAAATTTTTTTTATCCTCAGAAATGACATTTTTAATTTGTTCCACAGGATTTCGTTAACTCATAAATTTATATTTTGCGTACTTTTGGGACCATGGTGCTGTGGTCTGGTCTGGTCTGGTCCTGAAGCTGGACCAATTGTATCTGGTCTGGTCCAAGTGTTAGACCAGACCGAACCAGACCATACAAGTCTAGGACCAGACCGGACCAGACCAATAACGGACCATTATTAATGGTCCGGACCAGACCATTGGCATCTCTAGTCGCGGTTATCATATTGATTGAAGATTTCTGCGCGATATTTATTTATAGTTTCATACTTTCCTCTACCTGAGCCAGAAGAGTATTAATTTGATTGCGAATGCAAGGGTGACATTGGTACTATTATCTGCTGAAGAAAACTACTCAATCAGTTTTCCAAAATTTTGACAAAGCTAGTTGATTCTCACTTCCAGCAAGAAATTGTTGCTGACATCATGTTTTCATCAGCCCCAATTCCCCCTCATTATTTTCTGGCAAATATTTTCAGCCCCCACCGTACCAAGCACATGACGTAATTTTTGAATTCCCTCAAAAAACCAATTGTATGTTCTAAGTTCTAAGAACGATAATACCATAAGTCACAAAGGTGGGCGCCTCCCCTACATGTTGGGCCTACAAGTAGGCAACAAAAAAATTCCCATGTTAATTGTAGGCATTATAGGATAGGGGGATAACTTGTTGTGTAGAACTTGTTGGACATAATAACTTATCCATATAAATGTAGGCTAAATGTAGGCGCACATTTTACATGCATTTATACGTTAGGTTGATGTACGCACTATGCTGTGGACATTTTCTACTGTTTAAATAGTGCTTCCTTAAATTTTTTACTAAAATTGCTGAAAAACTAGGCAATTGTTGTTTTTAACTGCAGTCATAAGTTAACAATTTGCTTAGTTTTCACGTAGTATTAAAATTAGTTATCCTCAGGGTGCCGGAATGGGGTTATGTGCATTTTCAAAGGAAAAGAACACTTCAAAAGTTCTGCAGTACATTCCCTAATAGTGATAAATAATGCTTGTTAATGTAATGATAATGTAAATAATAATGTAATAATCTTATAATAATGTTTGTTTGCGATAAAGTTTTCCCAGGTGATGTCCAGGGCGGAGGAGAACTACCAATGCGTCTATTAGCGCTATCATACATACTATATATGACTTATTGTTAGTGTAGGTACTTTAATTATGTATGATATACCTAAGTTTGGGATGAATTAATAAAACGTATAACGCCGGGTGAACCCCAATGTGACATAGGGAAAACACTTGTGTAGGGAGACAACTCAGGCGTTCCTATATCAGTATAGATTTCCTATAGACTGTTTGTTCGTGGTAGAGTTTGTCTGGATGAATTGAGTTGAATTATGGAGTAGGCAATTATTTTAAGGCTCAACAATGTTCAAAACAATATTGATTTGTAAGCGAACTTGGACATAGCAACAACCCAAGCGTTGGAAGAATAGTATCTCCTTTTGATGGAAATACGAGCTCTTTTATAGGTTGAGTTTTGAGTTTACACAATAGATATTTGTAGAAATAATTTGGATAATTTGCAGGGTGAGACAGGGAAAATGTACCCGAGAGGGCCATTAAACCCGTCCATATTTTTAAGGGTTTCGTTTACATTTCCTTTTCACAATAGTCCCCAAGTAACAATATTTGTCGTAAAATTGCTGGCGAACTGTTGGTCGTAAAGTATATATGCTGGACTCGCTTCAGCGGCGGAATCCAGCTCTGATACCGCAACGGTAAGGTCTCGTATAATTGTGGGACATGTTCCAGCAAAATTCCTAAACGTTGCATTTTATTAGCCGATATTTAGGTAACGCTGCAGGACGCCCATTAGTAAACGGCCATAAGTCTAACCGCCGGTTATTCGTTGGAAACGAATGCAACGAACCCGGAAAGATTCCCATGCTGAAACGTCAACGGCAATAATGAGCGGTTTTAAACGAAATGATATTGTTATATAGCCGTTACATTATTCAAAAACCCTTTGGCAGCACTCGTTTATTGCAGGCACACTTTAAGTCTTATTGTGAGTCTGGGAGTGTAGCGGTGTGTAGGAGTTTGATCAATTGTAAGTCAAATTTATTGTAACGTGAATAATGGGAAAAAAATACTCAGTTGTGGAGTTTTTGAAATATAAATCAGTTGCATTGATTTCAAATTGTTGGGTTTACGAAGAAAAGTCTATTCTTAAGTGCTATTGGCCTAAACTCAAAGGGAAACAATTGTCAGCAGCAATAAAGAATTGTACTCCTCCATTGAAAGACACCTGGAAATCGTACGAAATTCGGTTATACCGCTCGTTGGGTTAGTAATTTATTATTTTAGAATAAATGATATTGTTTCAATGGACTAATTTTATGCAGGCATAAATTGTATTTTCAAATTTGATGATATATATAAAGCTATAAATATTTGTAAAACAAAGGTATGTTATAATCATATGTTAAAATAATCTACAAATATCATCCTGCAGTCCTGAATGAAATTTTTCTTTATGACAAATGACTATGAGGCAGGGCTTACATGGGCCAAGAAAGCTGAAGAAACTTCAAACCTGGAATCGGAGTACGAGCCTGAAGCGATCCAGCCTCAAAAGCGTATAAGAAGTTCTTACCAACGTGAAGATTTTCTATACAACTTTGGCCCGTCCGAGAATAATTTTACTTCGTCAGATAGGCAGGACGCTGATCTAATCCCAAATCCGAATAATTCTTTGTATCCTCCAGATACCGAGTTTTTGGTACCCGCCACAAATCTTTACCAGCGTATGTATATATCTAATGTGTTCATTGTTACTTTGTTTAATAGATGATAAGATAGGGGTTATTGTATTTAACGAATGTATTATGATTATATATGATAACGAGTATATACGTTTAAAGTTAATGATTCCATCTAGTAGCACAGGAAACTGATTTTGTCATTTCCAATTTGCCGGAACTGTCGATTCCATCAGCCGCATTCGAAGTCACGGCTTTGTCCAGTCCAGTCACCATAAATGAGGCCAATTATAGCTCCTCACGGGTCGAGTAGTTATCCATACCGTACTCGTACTTGGAACCGTACTCGAATTGTCGGGTCAAATTCCCGCTTAACCCGGACTTGTGTCTTCAAGTTCGAGTAAAAAATCCAGTACTCGGAGGACGGTATTATATTTCTAAATTTTTTACCGAACTTGGACCGTACTTACGAGTATAAAACGTTTATACCGACCGACCCGTACTTGAACTCGTACTCGAACCGTACTCGAGTATCAAGTACACCGAAGAAAATTTTTTTAGATGTTATTTTTTGTTAAACAGATATTGACATAGAAAACAAATAGTAGATTCAACTAACAAGAATTTGTAACTGCAACTTACGAACAGTGTTTGCAATGAAAATTTTATCCAACGAGATTAAAATGCCGATGCACAATAGATCAAGATTTGATTCTGCCAGTCATATCGACTGGATTGTCTTCAGTCAGGTCAATCTCATTCTAACCTGCATTAATTATGCCCTATTCTCCTGTTCCATTATATTTTGCGGCGATAGGTAAGTACTTACAATTAATAACTGCAGTAGTACTCAATTCGGAGTTGTAACAATAACTTACGCTGTAGGTGTAACGTTTCATGCTATTCGCAGTAATTTTGAATTTAACCGCTTTTCCTTTTTTGCTTCGGAATAACAACAACTTTTTTTGTAATCAAGGAAATATGGATGTGGACTTTGTGCTGGAGGAAATTACTCGAGTATCAAATGTAAATCCAAGTACGGGTTCAAGTACTTTTGAATTTATGTCCCGAACTCGTACTCGTGCTTTGGTTCAAGTACTTTGAACGTACTCGTACTCGCTCTGATACTCGTTAGAAATATACTCAAGTTCGAGTACGAAAACAGATACTCGACCGACGAGTACAAGTACCAATTTAAGTTGATACCGTACTCGACCCGTACTCGTACTCGAACTCCAAACTCGAGTATCTACTCGTACTCGTGAGGAGCTATAAGGCCAATGCAGCAGAGCCCTATCAGGACCTAAAATCAAAAATCGCCTGTAATTTTTTTATGCCTCAATAAGCATTTTCACAAAGATAATTCATATTGTATTCACGGGATGAAATAGCCAGTATGCATTAATAAATCTAGTCGGTATATCACTCATGTGGAGAAATCGTGGAGGTAACTAGCGTTGCGTAAATTAACTGTATGTACAGGAATCTCTGTTCCGAAGATAGCAACTCAATTATTCAAGATTTGCAAATGTATGAACGAGCATTGCATTTCTGTTATATAAATAATAGACACGCTAATGTATTTCGGCCTTTTTATTTAGTGTATGGGAAAGTTAATAATTCTATTTACGTATTTAGCCCTGCGAGCCCTTGTAGCTGAACATCTGGTTACAATCAAGGAAGGCGTTCGTGATTTAACTCACCATAACGTCATTCCTGGGACCCGAATCAACACAGATTTTGAAGAATTACTCGATCTCATTCCAATTTCTGGAAAATCAGAACTCGAAGAATTTGATTTGTGGCTAAATCAGGACGGCAAACTAAAGATACTTGTGAGAAATTCTCTAAAACATTTATATTATTTTAACATCGATGCTGATCATATTTTGATGAATGAAATTCCATGCTAGAAAGTTTTTAACAATTAAAAATATTAAAAATTTCGATGAACTTTGCGAATAGAAGCGGTATCTGGGATCCCTTGGAGGTAATACCGTCGGCCAAGTTACACGGGGAATTTTGATGAAATTATTTTCACGCTCATTTGCAATTTATATCAATTACACTGGCACTAACAGGAAACTGGCTTTTCAAAATTTGCCCCTGCACAGAATTGTTATTGGTAAAATTATACTTCTTAATTTTATTGTATAATTCATGTTAGTCATGTTGTGTACGCATTTGAATTTTATGGTTGTGTATTTGATGTTACTATAGCAAGCACCAGAATAAATCTTCCGATTAGTGAGTTGTCTGAAAAAACTATCAATTTGGAAATTCAAAAGTGGTTCCGAGGAGCCAGTGACAGACATGGGGGACGAAAGAGGCCACGAAGCGGAAATGTCGGAACGAACTAAGCGAAGACGACGAGCTGAAGAAATTCAAAAAATGTCACACTATAATTATTGGAAACCACCTTCTAGTACTATGTCTCCTCTTATAAGCAGATGTAATAATTCTAGTCTCGATCCACATTTAGCAAGTTTAACCAGCAACAACAGCAAAAACTTCGAATATGATAGTTATTGTAGTTCGCGAGAATCAGGTTCTGAAAGTTCAGGTGATGATAGCAGCGTTGACAATTTCAGGGAAGAGTTGAGGAATTGGAGTCTACATTATAACATAAGCAGTCAGGCAAATTCGTCGTTACTAAAACGTTTGCTGAAGTATTTCCCTGCAGCTGACATTCCAAGCGATTCTCGGACATTACTTCAAACTCCAACACATGTAGAAATTTCGCCAATTGGGTCTGGTGAATTTTATTACGTTGGTGTCAAACCTGGTCTCGTAAAAAAACTCAAAACGGGTTATATTCCGACCCGAACTCCAAAATTACTTCAGAAAATTCATATTTTAAAAGAACGTGTAATTTCATTAGTCATTAAAATTGATCGTGTCCCAATCCGCAAATCTTCAAACAAACAAATATGGCCCATTTTAGCAAAGGTTAATGAAACTGTGGATGATTCGCCTTTCGAGATTGCCCTTTACTTAGGACAATCGAAGCCTAATAACGTTGCTGATTTTTTACGCCAGTTTATAACTGAAATGCAGGAGCTTAAAACTACCGGATTCGAATTTTTTGGATGTACTTACTATGTACATATTTCTACACTTATTGCCGATGCCCCAGCTCGCAGTTTTATAAAGAGTTGTAAAAATCACAACGCCTACAATGGCTGTGAAAGATGTATTCAGGAAGGCGAATGGTTGAACCGTGTTGCTTTTTGAATACCAATGCAAGGTTACGGACAGATGAAGAATTTGCAAATCAGGCGGACCCAGATCATCACAACGGCATCTCTCCATTGACACAACTGAACTTTAAACTTATTAGTCAAATTCCCCTTGACCCCATGCATCTCGTATTTCTGGGGGTAACCCGAAAACTTTTATTTATATGGACAAGAGGGAAGGTTCCTTATAAACTCAGGTCTGAAATTGTCAACAAACTATCAAACAACTTGATGTTCCTAGCATCTTATATGCCGAGAGAAATTGTTAGGAAGCCTAGATCTCTGAGAGCATTAGAGCACTTTAAAGCGACAGAATTTAGGACCTTTTTGCTTTATACAGGACCTGTGGCTTTAAAACCAATTTTAGATGCGGAAAGGTACAAACATTTTATTCTTCTTCATAGTGCTATATTCATACTTGTATGTAGAACTGAATCCTCAGAATTTATTACTCTTGCAAGCCAATTATTAGCAGAATTTGTTAAGACTTCGCAAAAGTGCTATGGAAGAGAATTTTGTGTTTATAATTCTCATTCGCTTACTCATTTAGGTTTTGATGCTCAGAGACATTTTCCTTTAGACTCACTTAGTGCTTGGCCATACGAGAATCATATGCAGACCTTTAAGCGCTTATTGCGAGGAAAACAAGGATTTAGTTCAACTAGTTAACAGATTACTGGAAAGGGCGAATGTTGAATACAAGCCAAAGGAACCTAGCGTAGTAATTTACACCAGATGTAGACAAAAATTGCTTCGAATTTATGACACTTTAGTTTCTCATGAGGACGGTAATAATTGTTTTTGGACGCGTGTTTATAAAGTTGTTATTGTTAATATAGAAGGACCTGTTGGTGTTGTTAAAGATTTTCAAAGTATTATTATTAATGTAAAATGTTTTGAGCGAACCAGAGGGGTAGATATGTATTCAATTGAGTACTAAGATTGGTATTTTTAGTTGTCATTCAGACTACTTATCTGCTCCTTACTCAATACCTGTCTCTCAATTGTTCCGTAAATGCATTCTATTTCCTGCAGATGATATGTGTAAAAACTTTATTTGTTTTCCGTTCTCTCAACCCCTTTGGGGTTTTCAAGGACAGACACCATGATGTGTTCAGAATTTAAATTTGTGGTTGTATTTGTAATAACTAGAATTTGTGTACATTTATTTGAGTTAATAAAAACGTATTGTTGGATTGATAATTTTTAGCTTGTTTTAATTTTATAGCATGTGGAAGAATATTACAGAATGCAAATTGTATATAATAACACACGGTGAATACCCAACAGTAAAACGACAATGCCATTACAACAAATCTTAACTGATCCATTATAAACACGATTAGCTGCCTTAAGATATCATGCATCAGTACCTTAATGTTACCGCGTCGGCACAGTCACGGACAATATTACGTCCTGATGATAGACGTGCGGCCAAAATCATAGACTGGGCCATAAGATTTAAGCTGCTAATGGCCCAGCAGCGGACCTTAATATTTTGTTACTTATCCGCACAACGAAAATGACAGTTGATCTACATGCATAGCAAAAAATGTTCCTAGATTATAAAAAATGCGACAAAACTGAACCTTAATTAGGTAGTCAGGATAGTAAGGTATTGCAACGATTTAAATAAATTGATATCCTAAGGAGCAATCCTAAGGAAGTTCACTTGAGCAATAATAATATTAATATACATATATACCCCACACTACCGATGGAGAGTTGACTGTGCACTTGAGACAAGACTCGCAGTCACTCAATTTCTCAGTTACTATAAATAAACGCTAATTTTACATAAGCAGATTTAGCTGATAATAATGGGACTGACCCACTACTTGGTGGCATAACAAATGTTTAAATGTAATATGAGAACCGTTAACAGGCGTAAACACCGTTACATATTACTTATAGGCGCAAATATAGGCTAAGATTATGTGGGCGTAAATTTAGGCTAGATTTTTTCAAGAATATGTAGGCGTATATGTACTGTCGACGCAAATGGGAATGAGTGTTGGCCAATTAAGACCAGGTGTGTAACGCACGCCTCCATTCTCTCCGATTGGCTCAAGCTCTCCAGGAAAACATTTATAATTTCTGGTGGGCTAATAAACGTATATATGCACACGCAATGTAATTACCTTGCAGCTTGATTCTGTACACATTGTCAATGCTGGTAATTAATTAAGGGCAATGTGCAGTGGTTAATTATGCTCTAATAATTTCGAGTACAATAAATATAATATTTACATTATATTCCCAGTGTTATCTGAGTGGTTAGTGACAAGTAATATTCTGTAGCTGTGTAGAATAATTATAAATCACTACAGTCGAGTGAGACAGTATGAGGGTTACCGCTTGAGTACTGAGTATTTAGGTCATCGGATTGTGACAAATACTTAAATGGACAACGTCAAAAATGGATAAAATACCCAAATCGCAATTAACGGTAAGAGAAAGGTTGATTTTGAAGAAAGTGTACGAGTATTTGCAGGAAGTCAAACATGATATTCAGACGGTTGTGCCTCCAAACAGTAATTATTGGAAAAAATATGACAAACCATATAATAAAGTGGTGGAAATATTCAGCATTAGTAATCCAACTGTGACAAGAGTAACCAAGCAAGAATCAAGAAAATGTTGCTCCAAAAAGACCCAGAATTGGGAACAAATTAATTGAGTGCGATTCCTTCACAATTGCGGAAATTAGGAGGGTAACATTAGAATTTTATGGCATTCGGATGTATCCCACGACTAAATTAATTTGGGAGAAATGCCTACAAAATCCGTATTTTCCACGAGTATATAGGAGTGTCCACATTACGGAAATGGATGAAAAAGGCCAAATTCAAGTTTACTCGGATGAACAAAAAACCGGTGTACTTGGAACGTCAAGATATATTACTCCATAGGGAAAAATATCTGCGTTCAGTGAAGTCATTCCGGGAAAGTAATTATAATATTATTTATGTTGACGAGACTTGGGCAAATCCCGACCAGGCTCCTGGAAAATGCTGGCTGTTTCGACTTGACAAACAGGAGTTTCGACAATTTAAAGACGTCGGCTCCCATAACAAAACGTTGATAGATTTTCAGGGCTACACAGGAAAGTATTCATTAACAAAACATTTTTATCTACAACATATGTGCAAATTATTGCCATTTCTTTCTACACTCAATTGAACGATGAATGAACAGGAGGATGGAAAGTCAACGGTGGAGCCGGAAGAGTCATCATCAATCATGAGGGAAACCAACACGGATTTGTTCCAGGGGTGGGAGACATATTCATTTCCAAGAAGGATTGTAAGGACTATCACAGTTCAATGAATGGGGAGCATTATGTGAATTGGTTTGTCAAACTTGTTGATGCAATTCCACCTAACTCTGTGATAGTTTTGGACCAGGCTCCATATCATAGACTTCGTGTAAGGTTTATATAGCCACAGTATAGCCCCCAATTAAATAAATACTGTATATGTTTAAAAAATGTTTCTGAGTGTCCCTCTGAATATAGGTTCCAAACAGTGTTATGCCTAAGTATTACTGGCTTAAAAAGGACATTGTCGCAAACTTAGAACTCCGTTCCATGCAGATTCCCACAAATTCTAGCCAAACCAAAAAATCTCTTATATCACTTTCTGAGCAATTTCCAGTCACTATGAAATTCCAGGTCGAGGAAATTGCCGAGAGAAGTGGCAAAACTATTAAGGTGTTGTGGCTTCCTGTGGCACATTGCGAACTAAATCCAATAGAATTGGTGTGGAGTTGGGTAAAATCATCAATAGGAAAGCACAACACACATGGCGGGATCAAAAATGTTCTTCAAGTAACAACAGAAGTTGTCAATTTAGTTACTCCAGACTTATGGGATGCCTGTGTAAAGCATGTTATTAAATTAGAGAACGAAATGTGGGAGAGGGATAATCTTGTGGAACGGAATTTCATTGAACAAATACAGGAACCAATTATTATTAATTTACGTGCTGATGATGAATCCAGTGATAATGACGATGATGATGATGATGATTATGCTGACGATTACTCAAATGATGCTAAATTACTTGATGATGTATGACTGACATAATTTATTTTTTTCCTGAAGCTTTACAAATGACAATTAAACTTATTAATTCTTAGTAATATAGGTTACATTGCTTGCTTGCTCGTTGTAATGTGGACAAATGGAAAATTATATAAATTTTGTTTCACCGCTTACTGGTACTGTAAGCTCAGATTTGGCTTACCTGACTATTTACCTACATCGTCCCAAAACAATAATCTACTGCAGATTGGGAGGACGTACTATAATAACACTGGGAATATAATGTAAATATTATATTTATTGTACTCGAAATTATTAGAGCATAATTAACCACTGCACATTGCCCTTAATTAATTACCAGCATTGACAATGTGTACAGAATCAAGCTGCAAGGTAATTACATTGCGTGTGCATATATACGTTTATTAGCCCGCCAGAAATTATAAATGTTTTCCTGGAGAGCTTGAGCCAATCGGAGAGAATGGAGGCGTGCGTTACACACCTGGTCTTAATTGGCCAACACTCATTCCCATTTGCGTCGACAGTAGGCTATAGTTTACTTTTTAAAAAAATAGGCTTCTAGACAGGCTATCCAGGAATAATCCTTCCATATATGTCGGTATAATTTTTTTGGCGACACTTATGTAGGCATAATGTAGGTAGTATCGTGTAATAAAAATATATGCAGGATATAGGCAAGGCAAACCATTTTGCCCACCTTTGCCATAAGACTTAATAAAGATGTCTTAGGTAGATTAAATGGTGATCCAAAAACATACCGATAGTTATTGAAATCTATTTCAGCCTAGTTATCGTAGTATTCCTGGTTTGATTCCCGTACGTTTGTAGGCGGCTATTTGATAGTTTTCAATGCCTTTTGCAGTTGTGATCCGATTTCCAGATCTAATCGCAGGTTGATTGTTTTTCATGGTCGACGGGAAGTACCTATTACATTTCCCGTATCTGGTAAATCTTGCTCCGGTGTCCTCCTGAATGTTAACCAAAACCCTGATTCTGTCCAGATGTCGACGTCGTCGTTCATGTCTGCCAATGTGCCGTCCGGGAACCTTCGTGGTGAATGGCCATGTGGGTTCCTTGTCCGTTCTTCGAGGTACCGTAATCGTCGCTGCACTGGTTCCAAGCCGTGGTATTCCCGTTCTCGGTCCGGGTGAGTGAAAATGGTCGTTTTAGCGCGTTCCCGTTCCCATCCAGGGCCGACCATCCATCCGTGCTCGCCGATGTGAAAGTTTGCTCTGCACAGATCGATGAAACGAACGTAGGGGTGGTCGTGGTATCTGGGTAGTTCATCTGGTTTCCGTAATTCCTGCTGTTGAGAAGTGAAATGGCATAGTTTTGCTACTGTAGCAGTAGTAATTGTTACTGCTATTAGTTTTAATTGAAGAAAGTGAAATTATTTTATTTAGCTATTTTTGTCATTTCTAAGTTATTTGACAATAGCAAAAGTATTGAATATTACTTTCATAGTAATAATTGTAAGGCAAGTATTATAAAATGTAGCATAGCAAGCGTATGTAAGTATTAGTACATTGATCTGGTTAAGATGCAACGGTGACTAGCGCTTGTAACAGAATGCATTAAGACTCGGAACTGTTAACATCTCAATAAATACTCTTGTTAATCTTTAGAATAGTAATTCTTGTATTCGGGCAAGTCAATTACTTAATTACACGTGCAATCTGCAACTTTCATTGTAAATCAAGCTACATCGGGATTTTACCCGAAATACATACACGTAAATTACAAAGTCACTACGTAGATGATATTACGTGGACAGCCATCAAAGCCAACTAGGTGCTGCAAGAATAGCAGTAGACATCATTGAGGTTCATAGCCGTGGTGGTTTTCATTTTTACAATGGGTTTCACGTTCGAAATATGTTTTAGAAGTCATTCTTGAATCAATGCTGGCTTCAAAACTTAATGATTTAAACGTTGTCAATCTACCTGATGAACGAATCTTGGGAATCAAATGGAGTCCAACAGACAACTTGTTTCATTTCGCCTTCATGTTTCACACGGTGCCTTTTGTGTACTTAACAGTACTCGATGCCCGACGAAGAAAGAAGTTACAAGTCTGGTGTCATCAATGTTCGACACTTTCGGGTTTTTGCATTCGTTCATAATCCAAGCAAACATTCTCCAACATAACATGGAGAATGATGGAGATTGGGACAAGCCCATACAAACAGAAATTCAATTGAAATGGCAGCAATGGATGGAAGACCTTAGAAAGTTAGGCAATACTCATCCCAAGTTGTTACAATCTAAATAGAAGTAAGGCCACCGACGTTGAACGTCATATTTCTACAGATGCTAGTACGCAAGCCATGCTCCTGTTATTTACGCTAGTTTTGTAAATGGAAATCATTATTCGGTATTCATTGTATTTGGTAAAACTGAAGTTACCCCTTAAAAGCCCATCAGTATCCCTCGAATAAAACTTCAAGCAGCATTTTTCAGCATCAAATCCAGAGTACAACTTTATACTGATTCTTCATACGTTTTATGCTGGCTTAGATCCGGTGCGAGAAGTTTTCCTATTTTCGTGGGTAATTGGGTAGGAGAAATCGAAGAAACAACCAATTCTAGCAAATGGAGATGGGTTCCAACGAAAGGAAATCCAGCCTATGATGCCACAAGAAATGTTTTTCCCTCTGATTTGTCCTCTTCTAGACGATGTTTACTGGGTCCTTCATTTCTCCTCCTTCCTGAAAATCACTGGCCGGCACATCTGACCCCAAGGCAGACAAGAGAGAATCAGAACTCAAACAAGTAAATATTCCTATTACAGCTACTCAAGAAAAGAAACTTCTCAGTTTCGAATCGGTTTTCAAATTCGCTTAAACTGTTGCGAGTTACGGTGTGTTGTCATAGGTTTACTTTGAAGCTGACGAAATCATCAGTGGAGACGGGTCACTAAAAGCAAACGAAATTGCTGCAGTTGAAAATGTTTGATTGCTTAAATTCCAAGAAGAGTCCTTTTTGCGGCGGTCCAATGTCTACAAAATAAAAATGGTATTCCAAAATCGAGACGATAACGAAACCTAACACCATTTCTTAATGAAAATTGAATTCTAAGACTTGAGCAGAATTTTTAATGTTCAAGTTCACAACTTGGTTAAGTTGCCAGCTAGTCTTGATCCTCATCATTGATGCACGAAATTATTACTTCTCTGGAATCACATTCAAATTCGCCACATTGGACAAAAAATGTTAGTTAATGAACTGGATCACGGAATACCGTGAAAGTAACCTGGAGAAATTGTCAACATTGTAAGAATGATCGAGGCCATTTGGAACATTCTGCGATGGCTGAACTCCCTGAAATGAGAGTAACCAAATTCAACCCAGCATTCACTGATACCGGAAAGGATTGTTTTGGTCCAATTACTGTTAAACATGGCAGAAGAAGGGAAACGAACTGCTAAATACTGTTTAATCTTTTCTCGTCTCACAACTTATGCTGTACATATTGAAGTACTGGACAGTCTCAATACAGATTCCGCAAATATAGGTATTCGAAGATTTATTAGCCGTCGAGCCCAACCAGTCTGTTTCTACTCCGACAACAGGACCAACTTGAAAGGTGCTAAAAGATACCAAGTAAATTTCAAATTTCTGACAAATTGGCCATCAAACGAATTAATTGGAAATTTATTCCACCAAAATCTCCACACCTGGTTGGTGCATGGGAGCGTAAAGTGCAATCAATCAAAGAAGCAGTACATACGTTAATGTGCGAAGCAGAAAATCTGGTCACCCAGTGACTAGCGTGAGTTTTAATCCAGATGATGCAGAAGCAATCACACCAAATCATTTCCTCATCAGAACTTCCTCAAACGTGCAAACTCCATCGGTCTTCTCCGATGATGATTTGATCCTACGAAAACAATGGAAAGTATCGCAAAGATTTTCCTGGCAACGATGGATAAAAAAATATTTCCCCTTTCTGCAAAAAAAGAGAAGTGGAATACCGAAAAAAGGCCGATTCAACTTAATTATGTGGTAATATTTGTTGACTATCAATAACCTCTAAATGTTTGGACTTAAAGAATAGTCATTACTGTTCATCCGGGGAAAGACGGCCGAATCCGATCAGCTGATGGTAAATAATTGTCTTCGTCGTACGACGACATGATTTGTTCCAAATCTTCGGGAAGTGTCGTCGAGTTGCATGGTGGCAAGTCACTTTTTTAGGTGTGGGTAGAAGCATATATGTTGGTTTTTTAGGGGACAAACCAGGACACACCTCCTTTAAAAGCAAATTCTTAAAAACAACGAACGTGAAGAAATTAATACAGTACTTGATAGAGTATCCCATACACCAGAAGTAATACATGATAGACATTTTAACAAGAAATGATCGTTGTGAAAATAGTTATTAGAGCAGAGACCTACGATGAATTAAGTAGACAAAGTGATCGTGAATTACCAACAAGAAATCCACAGAATACCGAAATTTCCACCAGTGAATGCAAATTAAAAACTACTCAATCCACTCGACCTTCAGAAAGCATAAACACCCGTGAACATCCTCTGCAGAACCAGCCAAACCTGTGGTCAACACCGGCTTTCTCCAACCGAGGAGTTGTAGTACTCCAAAGGACACTAAGCCTGGTGGATGAGACATCGGAACAGGAAGGTATAACTACATCGCCAGTACGAAACGAGTTATTCACATTGGAGTCAAGCTCCGCGGAAATCGAAACTCGGGCAGGTATAGAGATACCTTTAGGTTTCCTCCAGGCATTGACCAACACGGCAGGATTCCAAGGAAACTACAACAAAAATTTTCTTGCACGGGAATTAAATGACCGGTGAATACGAATACATCACAAGTTTGCACGCATTTCTTATATGTAGAGGTACGATGCAGTGGACTCATTTTTTCCTTATACTTGCTGAAGTTATCTATAGTAGAGATAACCAACAAGCACCGAGTAGTGAGGTTACAGAAGAACTATGTGTACAGGCTATTGAGTGGGGTAGAGACTATGCAAGAATCCCAGGTGACGTAAGTAAAAACCTTCTTGAATGAAGAGTACCGTACATAAGAAACCACTGCAGGCATCGGGGAGAACAAATTTTCTTCAGCCATTCAAGCCGTACATGATGTTTCAAAAGTAAGTTTTTGCAAATATAATATATATAGTTGTCACATTGACAGAATTGAATCTCATAGCACAGAGCACATCACTCGTGGTAGACATGAAGATGAACGGACAGAGACAACCGGATTTGACCGGATCTTCCGTCGCAATGAAATTCCGTCTCTCAGAGGAATCACCGTCTCCTCGCTTTCTTTTTCTGGAAATACAAACCTGCTCTCTCAATAAAATATCGCGTACTCTCTCTCTCTGTCTCGCCCTATATCGCAATTCAAATCCGATCGGGGTTTATCAATAAAATCTCGGTCGCTTTCGCTCTTTCGCGCTAATATAAACCTACTCGATTAAGCACAACTGCCAAAGCTGTAGTGAGAACCTCAGAACGGTATCCTAATTGGCTGGCACCATGTGATAACATGTCCCTTCGTGGCTTAACACGTATTGCTGATCAAACATGATTATACTACGAATTATAATTTCACTGTAATTTATAGTAGCTCAGTTAGCAGGAAATTAATTAAATGAGATAAGTGAAATTATTTGGATTGCCGTACAATTGTGCGGGTTGGGCATCAGAGTTGTCTATGTGACATCACATTCGTTCATCCATAAGAAGTTAGACAGTTTCCAAGTACCCGTTCCTTCATCCTTCGGTAAAATGAAGCCTTCTGAATATTGACCCTTCCTACGCCCTTCCTTTATTCAAAACCTGTTATAATCTTTCAGCCTTCAAAAAATATTTGAATGCCCTTCTTGCGTTACCTTGTGTTCATTTATTCGTCACACAACTTTTAACACAAGTAACAAAATCAGAGCTTTAAACTTCTAACTATTTACCGCTGAAAAACTAATAATTAGCTTGCAGTTAATTGCAATTATTGCAGATTATCAGTATGTACTTACGTGTTCCCAGTATTATCCTTAAATGTAGTCTCCTATAATGGGGTAAACAATCCCGAAAGAACCCTCAGGCATTTTCGGAGATCGATTGCCCGGAGATACCTGAATACGTCCGACTGAGATTAGGGTTGATTATTAGCGTACATATGGGGAAGTGGAGAACAAAACGCTCCTTATGTACTTCTCAGTTGTACTTCACACATGACACATGTACTATATTCACCTATTACCGCAACTCAGTTCTCGATTTTGAGATCAAACCGAATGAGCAACTGAACGAGCAACTGAACGAGCAACCTAATGAGCAACTGAATCAGCAACCGAATGAACAACTGAATCAGCAACCGAAGGAACAACTGAATCAGCAACCGAATGAACAACTGAATCAGCAACCGAATGAACAACTGAATCAGCAACCGAATGAGCAACTGAATGAGAAATCCCGAAAACTTCGGACGAAGATATCAACTGACCCAACGACTAACGGTTTGAATTGGATTACAGGAAACACAAATGATAAAAAATGTGCAATAGATCGTAGTACAAGACAAGAAGCGGCGAACCGGATTCCCAACCCAACATAGCAAAAAATTAAACATTTCAACAAATCGAAATGTTATCTTGTATCAGTAATAATAACCAATTATGGACTTACCAATGAGGGTATTCTGGGAGTGTCTTCCGAAGGAAGTTCTCCCTCAAATGAATGTTGTTGACTCTAACTTTCAGTACTACTGTTTCTAAAAGTAAACTCGAAATACGAACTTCATTACAGATTGGTCAGGTTTAGTGATAGCATCATCTTTTGAAAATCATACTACAAAGATTCTACAACTGCATATTTAAGCCAAAAATGCCGCTGAAACGTTAAATCCGTGACCCCATCTGTAGTGTTTGCAAGAAAAATATTTTTATGGAAGGAGCAATTACATTTGTTTGTTTTAAGGATCAATCGTTGAATGCAATAAAAACCGTCAACGGCGAAGAGTACTGTGATATTATGAAAGAGTTTGATTAAGAGTTTCCACTCAATTGGTCACCTGATTCAATTATACGCATTGCAAACGCGAGTGATGGAAAACCATCTTGAGAGCATTGGATGCTTATCAAATGCTTTCTACACTATTCGGAAAACCAATTGGAACGTAAGCGTGCCAACCCAGCAAATGACTTCCTTGACGTTAAAATAAAGTGTTCTGCGGCATTTTGAACCAACTACTACTGATCACTCAATCAAGTCGAGTGCAAGCCACGGTCGGCTTTTGCATATACCGAACATATGTGTTCCGGATTTAAATTTTCGGTGTCTGAATCCACCAATATTCATAAACAACAATTAGTAAAACCACAACGGTCAGAACAGAAGACTGGGTGGGTACCCTTTTCATAAGTTAAATAGTCACCAGCAGTGACTACTCCAAAGTCTATACTTGGGGATATGCCACAAATGACGTCATGCATTTAGTCAGTCAGACAATATTCTGTGCATGATTTAACATGACGTGCTCATTCAGTTTCTTTTCCAAAACATGACGTCATTTTTCCGCACCTATTTACCCCAGATTCTTTGTTACTCCTACATAAAATCCCGTGCGAATTCGTAAGTTTAAATATCGACTTCATCATCCAAAATCATTAGTACAACAATGACATGACAACATCAATAATTCACAGTCACAACAAAGAGTTATATCAATAAGTAATACATGGGACAGAGTAACTGATGTTAGTTTTTTTAACAGAAAATTTCAGTACAATTTAAGTAACGGTGAATTAAAATTGTGCTATAACAATTTTAATTTGAAATGTGT
Organism: Allacma fusca; assembly: GCA_947179485.1. Taxonomy (NCBI): domain Eukaryota; kingdom Metazoa; phylum Arthropoda; class Collembola; order Symphypleona; family Sminthuridae; genus Allacma; species Allacma fusca. Next base: position 50,290,358 of record OX359246.1, read on the forward strand.
GAAGATTTATTGATCCAGCTAACTTTATTGATCGTATCCAGCTAGCTTTGGAAAAGTAAATGTCCCAAATAAACGCACATTTGTTATACATTCTTACAGTAGTGTAAGGTAAAAATCTCGCCATCTATTGTGACTTCATAGTTTTTTAAACTTTCTTTTGCAGCTGTAATAATGAGCCAATTGACCGGATGTTGCGAAAAGCTATTTCGTGCTATTTGAGTGAATTTTCTAATTAAAAATGCTTGTAAGTAAAACAAACAGGAGTAAGTTGATTTTCAAAATTTTATAGGTGAAATTGTTTTTCTACTGTAAAATGTGTTTGTTACATTATATAATAAATTTATTGACCGAATGAGCGACCCACTTCAAATTACCTTTGACCTATATGATTTTACCCATGAATTAGTACAATTACCTCATGATTTTTGTTTCTCACTTGTTCACAGTAGAAGTCATTGTTAATCTTCTAATTTTATTGTGGTTATTACCGATGGCTAATAACAAAATCGCGACGATAAAAACTACGTAAAAAAGCGAATAATTGCTGATCATTAATATTTAGTGTGAAACCAAACGCAGTTTTAAATCATGAAGCAGTAGATGGCATTATATTTTACCTATATATCCATACTTATATGACGTCATATACAGTCAGTCAGCCTTCGATGTGACGACGAATGATCAACCAGTCAGTCAGCCGTAATTTGCAAGATTTTTGCATGACGTCATTTGTGGCACATCCCTTGGAGAAAACTGGCACGAATCTTTTTGTCAGTCACAAACAACAACTGAAGATGAAGCTCCATCCACTACTGCTCAGGCGTATGGAAATCAGCAAAATTTACCTCTGAAAAAACGTGCGTACCCGTGAGAATCAACTACGCTAAAAATCTTAAATGTTGTGGAGGAGGAAAGGATTTGTGGAAGTGAAAATGAAAGTTGTCTAGTGTCGGGAGAAACAATTCGATTCGTGGACAGTAAAGGTACATCTCTTTCAAAAGATTTTTCATAATGAATAAGGTTATTCTTGACGCGTAATTCTTCCACGATAGATGCTTATGCACCTGTTTATTAGGAAAAGTTGAACCAATCGAGAACATCCCGTCGTTAAAATCTACCAAAGATTTAAAGTTCGTGGGAAAACTGGATAAAATTGAGGACGTGGAAGAGATCACTCCTGACATTACTACTACCGCCTGCATCAACAATTCTGATGAGGAGGCGAAGGAGATGTAACAAATCGTGACGAGATAATTCAAGCCGTGAACAGGAGCATCCCAGCTTGGGAAGGAGAGGCACCGTCTGCCGGCACATACAATTTTGAAGACTGATTTCAGCTGCGTACAGCCCTTTAAGGGCAAATAAAAACTTTAAGGTGTAAAGTTGGATTTGCGTATGACTATGCCTGCATTTTTATGTTTTTGTACAATATGGAGCGAGTTTCAGTAATTCAATGTGGTTCATGTATATTTTTTAATGGTTTGCAAGTAAATTTTTCCAATAAAAATTGAGATGGAAAATGCCAATAATTTCTGAATAATTTTTATTTCATCAAATTTTGGACAGCTAAATATAAGTGCACATTACTCATAACTTTCCAAATGAATTAAAAGGCGTATATAATAGGCAAATCAGAAATACTAAAGCCTTTCTAGGTATTACTACTACTGAGATTCTCTGCATACAATTCAAGGAGTGCATATCAGCAGCATGTTCAATCCTACTTTTGACTCGCATCTCCTTCCCCCAGTTTTACATCCTCTCCCTCATTTCCAGTTTGTTTTGAAACGAACTGAGATGTAAAAAATCGAAGTTGTCTTTTCACGATGAAAGCCTCCAGATTTGCAGATGCAGCAAGGGATAATCCAATTACAGGTCCAGGCCGTCCTATAGTTAATAATCGTGTATATACACTATATGCCTGCTGACTTGAAGCACAACTGAATCACGATTTTACCAACAAAAATGTGAGATTTGTATTTAATTTGATTGTATTATGTATGAATTTCTAGGGACACGCTTCATACCAACAATGATAACAATGCTGTCATTTCTGTTGAAAACGGGCTTCAAATACTCGAATTAGCCATAGGTTGACCTGTTATCCTACAAAAACACGTGTGCGTAGCTGCTGGATTAAATAATAGATGTACCGATTTTGTCCGCGATGTTATCTTTGAAACTCAAACTAGCGACGAAGGGGAGCTTGATTTATCTATTTCCAAGGAAAAAATGTGCGGTTTATTCTGATGAAATTCCTTAACTACTGAGGTAACCATTACGTGACCACGCCCAAAGAAAGAGGGGTTCGAATATTTCGTCAGTGGGATTTATAGTTTGATGAGCTTACAGGGAAATATATTTCAGGGAAATTTTTGTTGGATTTGGGATATGCACATACTGGACATCGATCCCACGGAAGAAATATGGATCGTGTCGCTATATACCTAGACACTGCTCAATTTTGTGTAGGTCTTGACTACGTTATACGGAGTAGATGCAAGTATCCTCGTCAATAGCTGTACTTGATGAATGCATTTAAGCCGATCGGTTCCTATCGAAAGGCAAACTTAACGGTCCGACTCATAGATGGGCATTTTTAATCCCTCGCCCTCGCCCATGAGGTATGTAACAAAATCTTGTCGCACTCGCTCTCACCCGTTACCCTCACGACACCTTGCGCTGGAACTCGCACTCAGACTCGTGAGGGCCTACTATAAGTCATAAGGACTCTCCCTCCGCCTTATGAGTCCATAAGTACAGCATAACTGACAGTGCATTGCAATCTAGCTATCACCCAGTTAAGATCTTCAAACATTCACTTAATTCTTCAGACCTTTAGCTAATTCTTCTGAACTTTAGCTAATTCTTAAGATATTTAGACTCATTTATGGCAAAAAAGGCGGAAATACGAGAATTATTTATAAATTATATTTATTTAATACTGCTATTCGAACTTCATGAGGACTACATTTTAGTACTCACCCTCGCCCTCGTTTTCGTACGTACATTTTGCTATGCCTCGCCCTCATTTGTTGAGGGCCCTTCTTTTATGATAGGAACTCGCTCTCATCCCTCAAAAATTGAGGTCGAGGGTGAGCGATGAGGGCGAGGCAAGAACTCATACCTCGTGAGGGTGCCCATCAATGGTCCGACTACGCTTCAAAAATACAAGAAGAGACCTTTAGCTTTAAAGCGCCAGGTTTTTGAATGATACGAGCATTAAATGATTAAGCGTGTAAATAAATGCAATTATTAGGAACCAGTAATTTGTACATAATATATTTTATTTAGATCTGTGGTTTAATTTAAAATGACCATACGGGAGCGACTAATTGTAATCATTTCCATCATGTTAGATTCTGTACAAATTCAAGTTATGGAAAGAGAGCCTTCTCACCGTTAAATTATACAGCGTATGGTTGAGGGAGCGTGTCAAGTTAATATCCAGAGATTTGAGTTAACCTTTCTCAACGACGTTTTATATGTAACATGGTTACAAAAATGTTTCAATGTATAGGAAGGAACTCCCTTGTTTTTCATTTCCACAGAATGATTGTATAATAGCAAGCTGTACTTTAAAGATACAATTTCTCGAATGTCTAAATTCTCAATCTTCCACGTTCCAGACTCGTCTGCCTGTACTTTACTCGCAAAAAGTTTTTATTATTCATCAAAGTTCTACCTTACGCTGCATTGCAAATCAACTTCTCATCAGATCTTTCCGACTCAGTTTTAGCTATTTTACGTTTTTCTCTATTCTCCTGAATAAACGCGTTCAGTGAACGAAAATCCACAATGTATTTTTTGAATTTTCATTCGTTTGGACAAATAGTAAGCAAGTGTTGTGTAGTGAACTACATACCTGAAACGAGTGTAACAGTGAAGTAAAAGTTTGGTAGAACGAACGCACACTCGCGTTCCCAAGCTTCGCAAGGTTCTCCCTTTGGCTCTTAGATAACCATTCGGAATGTAATCACCGCTTCTCAGGGCAGGGAGGGAGGAAAACGGTAGCATCTCCTTTGGATATTTCACATTTGGACCTCAGCGGAACTATCCTATTACCACAAGAGAACTCATAGTTTTTATACAGCTTTTTTAAGTACATGTCTCTTGCAGATATGGTAATTTGTACATATTTTTGACCACTTTTTGCAATTACGTCTACATCTTCGTAATCAAAAAGGGTCGAGTTCATATACTTTAGTAAAACATGGTAGTCAAAATTACAACCCCTCATGCACTATAAGTGGAATTTCGAACTTATGTCGGATTTTTAAATTACATATCGTACAAATTGTAGAAACATATTAGCCATCAGTGTGATTATGGTTGTAGCATTTTATAAAAAATTTCCGGGTGGAATCGGGATCGCTTGCCTTTTTTGCTTGCTCAATGGTTGTGTACATGTATCCGGAATGTTATCCTCTTCCGAGCTTCCTTCTAGTAATTCTCCATCTCCATTAAACAATTCCAACATGCCCGTCTTCTCACTGCTCGTAAATGCCTCTGTTTTGGTAAACTCGCGGTTACAGTGATGACAGTGTGTGGTCTGTTCATTCTTCTTTAATTCATCTGCTGTATAAGTAACCATGTAATTCGTTGAACGTACTTGAAATATTATTTTCTGTTATTATTATTCCCAGTTAAACGCTGTCTTGAAAAAATGTGCTACTACATTTCTTTGTCGTGGTATTCTAAGGCTAGTCACTCAGCTCGATTATCATTATTTTGTAACACATCCATTGAGAAACTACAACGAACATAGTCGCAACGCTTTAAAGTGTTTCGTTATCGCTGTTTTGCAACTTCTTCCAATGGTCTGCTAAAACACATACCTCAAATGTTGCAAAGTATGGGTAGGGGTGTAGCATTTCCAGTCGTTGGTATTTTAGTTTGATTTTCTTCCGGGAATTCGTACTTTCTTCCTTCCATTGATTTATTTTCACTTGAGGTTGATTGATCTTTTGAGGTTGGTAAATGAACATGTCTGAGAATGTTTGAGTTGCTTTCCTTTCGTACTAAATTTCCTGTAGCTTTTACTGCAATAAAAGTGATTTAAGAATTGTTTAATATTTGTAAGGAGAATGTAATGAAATAGTTCTTCGGGAGGGTTTTGGAATTTCTTGTGCACAAGGAAAATATTGATTTTATTTACGGATTCATATTGACTGTTTCGTATCATAATGATATTCTTATATCTGTTTGTAAAAATATTGATTGAAACATTGTTTGAAACTTCAAATGAAGGAATAGGCGTAAGGAATAGGCGTGTTGCTACCTATAGAAAAGTGCTTCGTTATCTATACGTTGTTAATATTCTGTGTATATATGTAGTGAACCTTTTCTTATCTTCACTCTAGCTGCATGACCGTATAGTTACCAAAGGAGTTTCCTGTCCAGTTCCGCCATTTTTCCCACACTGCATTTTTTCTGATTTTATTTTGAAGTGCTGAAATCTGAAATTTAGAGCTACCCTGGGTTTTGTGCTGCACTTAGGTGAATGTGCTGCAGTGTTTACTCCCGAAGTTCCGCCATTTCGAACATTTCGCCATAAGCTTGAAACAGGAATATTTATTATGTAAGTGTTAAACCAATTTTTCGAATTTTCAGAAAACGAATGTAATTATTTGTGAGCTCATCTTCTGCTAAATCAACGAGTTCAAATTGTAACACCTGCTGGAAAATTGTTGCCGGTAACTTACGCTCAGGTCAATTCAAAGTGTCATCTTTCCTCCCAACAAAGTTCCGCGTGGATTTCGTTTCTGTTCCGCCGCCCCGTGTTTGTCTTTTGAGTCTGTAGCACCCATAATTTTGAGCCATAACCATAACAACCATAACAAGCAGCCTGTTCCTGGTCCAATATAAGTCCTGGAGAGGAAGTACCCGGTTGGAAATTCATTGTATCCCTCCACTGATCCTCATCCGTCTAAGGCAGCTAGCTATACACCAGGTCATTAGGTCGGCAATATTACGTTGGCTAAAGTGTAAAACGTTTAAGGTATTTCCCGGGTCCTCTTTTAGGCGAGTACAAACAAAACATATTTTTATTAACTCATCATGTCGAAGAAGACAAGGAACCATAAAACAAATACCAAAAAGTTTGATTGTCTGCAAGACTCAGAGTCTGAAGACGAAGGCACCTACGTTGACGATGACATCCCAATCACTAATACACCAGATAAAGACCAAACTATTTCCTCTATTCAAGTTGTCCTCAGCCTACAGACTACTGAAGTGGAAAATGCATGCACATTAAATCTCGGCGATGTGGCTGTAAAGTATTCCGTAATCCAGTACTGGTAGGAGGACTCCTAAAGAATGCATACCATCCAAAGGGTTCCAACTTCCGAGTGCAGCCAGACCTATCTTCAGACCAGCGGGCGGTTTGAAAACACCTCCATACTTTTGCAAACGACCTGTGTCCCAAACCCCTGACAATACTTGCGTACTTGATAATTTGTTTAAATTACAATAGAATAAGTAGTGATTATGCAAGAAACGCGAACAGAAATTATTTGTTAAACTTAATTGAAGAATTCGGACTCATGGTAGTAAACGGGAGGTGTAAATCTGATTGTGCCGGTGAATACACTTATGTAGACAAGTTAAAAATAAGCCATGATTTGACTATTAATGCAAAGCCGCAGCTAAAAAACTGAAATCTAGTTATAGGATCTGTCGGAAGCTAAAAATCAATCGTAGTCACGAAATCTATTTGTCTTGTAGATAAGAACACAAAACGAAAAAGCAGGATAGGTATAATGTTGTGCAAGACTTATTATCTAATTGTAAAAGCAGTACAGAATAATAATGTTAATTCGGTCAATATTAAACGTTGGGAGACTTTTTATGAAGAGTTTATGCACATAAGGCCGGTTACAGATATGTGTGAAATCTTTTTTAACCCCCACATGGATATTCCCTTCTCGTTAGACGAAGTCAGTATTGCCAACTTAAGTGCAGGCAAATCCCTAGGCCCAGATTTTATCCCCAATGTACTCCTGAAGCAGCTCCCCGATAATATTCTTCATTGTTTACTGTGAATACACAACTCTTCACTTATGACAGTAGATTCCCCACTTGTTTGGTCAGAAATAGAAGTTGTGATGTTGTTTAGGAAGGGTGACAGGGATTTACCAGTCAATTGGAGGGGTATATCCCTAATTAATACAGTGGCGAAACTGTGATGGCATATTAGTAATCCTAAATTATTTCAATGATCAAATGTTTATTATTCCTAATAGTTGAATGATCCCTTATTCAGATTTGCTTGTTATGACCCATAATACGATAGTACGTCATTGATATACGTATATGTCATGTCTGTAATATTCCATTGTTGTAATGTTATATTCAGCTTGTTTATTTAGTGTATGACTCAAAGTACCTTGTCAAGTTTTAGCCTTATCAGGCATGACTAATGTGGTCCAGGAAAAAGGACTTATAATATTTATACGCATGAGTCACAGATATGAAGGCATTTCTCACTGGACCCTTTTAGAATGCCTTTCACTTTTCCTACTCGGGTTTGCTGTAAAAATACCCAACCCTTTCCCATTCTCAATACACTTCGTTTTCAACTGTTCTACTAGTAACTTGTTTTTGTAAATAAATACTTTTCAGCCTCTTTTGAAATAGCGTTTTTCATTAAAGTTTATTAATTCATATTTCATCACAAAACCTAGTGAAAGAAGACACGTTAAAAAAGAACTTCTTCCAAAATATATTTGGGTCAAAGTAATTGAGGAAACTTTATCAAAGTATGGTTTTCAATTTGTATTTACTCAACAATGTACTTACACATTATATGCTAATATTTCTAAAATACTTATTGTAATTAATGAATCTGACTACGATAACGATATTCAGCGCGCTGTGCGGTCGACAAGCAATCCAATATATAAACACGTCTACGATATTTTAATATTATAATGAGGTATGTATTTTTGCGTATCAACGCACAAATTAGAACGAATTTTGGAATGATCTCGTACACGTACCAACAAATCTAGACAAAAACGTTTGTATCTACTGTGGTCCACCACACAGATATGATCTAAACCATTTTCTGTTAGTATGTAAGAAAAACAAATCTCCTAGGCTTAAGCACAATATAAACGAAATATTCAACGACTTGGTCCTTATGTTAAGGTCCTTAAATAGTTCCAACCAAGATTATATAAAACAATTCTGTTATTAAATCTTCGATTGTATAAAAGGTATAGTATTGTAAATGTTCATGATGTGGCCCAAGTGAAATAAACCCTGCCCTTATTTAGTCGATTCATTGATGGATTGATTACTACTACTAATAATAATATGAATAATAATACAAACATCTTACCAACAAGCCCGTACGATTGTAATGCGTGGTCAGTAGTGGCGACTGGATCGGATCGGATGAACTACTTGCGTCGCTCAGAGAAACATCTTGTGAAAAAGATAAATATTTGATATTTGAACGTTCGTCTCATTAGATGGAGATATATCTGCTGCTGTATTTGTCCAACAAATACAAATAATTAATGCAAGACTAACAATGACGGGACCAGAGTTAAAAAGTACTGCTTACTCCTCTAGTTAAAGTGGATGACTACAAGTTTCTTCTTCGGTGCTTATGCGTAGTTGCATAATAGTTTTGGATTTTACTTTTTTACTTGATTTCATCTTCTTCCAGGTTTCCCCTTGCCATAACCTCGTTGGTTTTTCCTCGGTCTCAGAGTTCTTTTACCAGATTCGGTATCTAGATTTGTAGATCCGATTTCAATAGTTTTATGGAATCTTTGTGTTACTAGAGGAGTACTCGTGTTAGCTGAGGTGGCCGTTAGCTGTGGTAGTGTAGATGGCCACACACCTAAAACTTTTGAAGCGTCGTCAATAGTTTTCTAATTGGGAATTTTGCGTTTGTGAATCAATGCGGATTCACAACAGCAAATTTGTATAAATTTTGATTTGACTTTATTTTTGGGATAATTTGCTCAATTGTCATTATTTTGATTTACAACAACAGCAGATGATTGTTGAAAAATGTTTTACAAGTTTATCCTCACTAAAATCTATTTTCTCAACTCCTTGTAACGCCTTCTTTTTTAATATTATCTGAACCTCCTAAGTCGTCCATTCAGGCTTCTGTGTTAATGTTTGCAGCTGTTGAAGACGAATTTGCTTCAGTTTCTTTTTTTATAAATTTTCATTAGCGACTCCTATAGTCCACGAGAAATAACGCGCATGTCCTTCGCCATCGCAACTCTATTAACTAGAAAACAAAATAAGATCACCATGAAACACTTTCAAAAACACCGTAGATAAAATTTGTTTCGCAATTGTACTATTTGTAATGAAAATCCGTTTCAAAATTTCAGGAATAATTATCCGTTTTTGCGCTTTATCTATAAACTTGCACACGTTAATGTTTTCATTTGCTGAAAATATCAAAATTTAAAATAATTCCACTAATGCACTGAACTCTTCCGGAGATGCGATTGAGATTAAATTATTAACAGTAGATGGTTTCGCTTGTGCTAATCTTAATAAAAAATCTCTTCGAATCGGTTGGAGGTTTTCATGTTATAGTGGCGTGTCAACTTCCACATTATCTACAGGGAAAACTGAATTACGTACCCAATATGGATAATGTTGGTTTTTTGGATGCATATCCATACACAGATAACCGTATTGCTTAACTGTTATGGCTTTACTGTATGTTGAGGTTATAAATGAAGTTTGACAAGGACAAATTTGTTTAGCGGTATTTGTTATTATGCTTTTGTCACGGATGTTATCAAATAAAATTAAAATCAGAGTATTCAGATTGACATCGCGAAGTCCTTTTACAAAAGGATTTTGCAGAATTAGAATAATACTAGTACCTCGATGGCGACTGTTTAATAAAATATTTTGTAACAAGTTAAAAATTTTCTCGTTTTGAAAATGCATCCTGTTGGTCGTCAATCACAATTAAACGTCGTCCTTTTGTAAGCTGCTTGATATCTCGCAAGTTGTTTGTAAATGTAATGTTTTTATCTTCTTCTTTCAGTTCATATAAATCCTTTTAACAGTTGATATACACCCAAATAACTCTTTCGAAAACATCGTTAAGACGACGAACAATTTCCATAGGTGTATGCGTTTACCCTCTCGTTGTTACACCTACCATAGATATTGTCGCTGGATGAGGCATTTTAAAAATAATTAAATTGTCTTCTTTTACGTTAAGTTCCATGATGTGTAACTTCAAGACAAATACATACGTCGCACTAAAATTGTTTTCTACATATTATGTACGTTTTATTTAAATACGTTTATAAATCTAACACTTGGCCCGAAATGTCTTACGCAACTACACATATACACAATCTTTATTTAGAGCGGTTTAGAGACGTTTATATTTACAAATCTTTTTAAAAAGTTTAAAAAAGGGAATCATTATATCTAAAACTTGATCTAAAACGGAAAATAGTCTTTTCAAATTATAATACTAAAATACGATCATAAATAAATGAAATACAATAAGCTCCGCATAAAAACAAAGTATAACTTTGGAGCGGTCTGCAATTTTCGTTTTTGATAAATTTCCTTGGGAGCTTTATGTTTTCATAACACGTGATACACATTCCAAAACTCATAATGTCAAGTGCTTATTTTATAAATACATACCCAATGTTTACCAGGTGATTTTCTTACATCCGTATTTACAATAAGTATTGTTGGACATGTTGCAAAAGTATGAAATTTGTTGAATTCATGAGCAGCCACAACATGAAATGGGATTACATAGGGATATGAGATTTAATATTTCGTAATCTGATTATGTAGCTAAAAATGCGTTTTACATCTTCTGTGTTCATGCTGTTCAATAGTCTAATATAACTATTCTGTTCAATTTCCATTAAATTTTGGTATTGGCTTTTAACAACAACTTGAACAGGTTCATCCGGTGGTGCCTTGAATCGTAATTTAATCTTGATGCTACCTCATCGATTTACTGACAATGCGTCACCTTGGTTTGGTAACAGGTGTAGCGCCACCAAAACGTTATCTAAAATGACAATCAAAGATTACATTTAAAATGATAGCACATATTGTTTAGTATTTGGGTTATGGGCGAAAGCCTACAACGCCTTAAATTGAATAAACAAAATAAATAAATATATTCCTACCTTCCTTGAAGTTATCCCTGCTTATTCCATTGCCTAAAAGTTCCGAACCAGCCTTGTTACGCAGCAATCGTAAAGCTAGCAAGAAATTATCTTGTCCAGCTTAAGGCTCGCATCGGATAGGATAAATCTGATCGATAATGGTTAGGATAACCGTCGGATAGGTTACGATAATTATAATTTTTAACCGACTCTTATCCGAACGGATAGGATATACAGAATATATCCGAAATATTCTAGCGGATAGAATCGGATTTAGCTAACAGTGTTTTCCGTACGGATATGATAATTTATGTGAGTAATTTGGATAACCTATCCGATATCCGCGGTTATCCGACGATAGTACCACCATCTACTATCCGCAGAGGCTACCAAGAGTAACGTCAAAAAAGAGACGGCCACGGCATGGTTCAACTTTTCAAGCGTAAGTGCTTTCTGTTGTAACAAACGTGTGAGCGCATCGTGCTGGTATTTAGAGCTGTAAAGCAAGTAGTTGAAGCATTGATGGTTTCCGTCGATTCCGATTTATTCGTTATTCATTAATTAGTGTAACAGAGTGATTAGTGCGCTGCACTGTACAATTATTGTCGTATCAACTAAAAATATCAGACAAAGCATCTGTAATAGTTGGACCACCAGAGTCAAATCCTTCCTCTGAAAACGGAGAACCGGAGCCGAAAAAAGCAAAAGCGAATACTGGAAACATTTCACGGATTCACCGGATGGGCAAGAGCAAAGTGCAACTATTGTAGATAATACGTAAGAAATATTTTGCATTTTGAGTAGTATCATTAGTCTACTGTCTGAGCTATGAAAACATAGTGAATGAAAATTAACGATGCCAATTAACTTTTTAATATAAAAAAATTGCGAATTGCAAACTGTGTTTGAATACAGGAGGTACAAGCGGACCAAAGGGAGAGGCAGTACTAGCAACTTTGGTTATCATCTGGCAACTAAACATCCGCAAAAGCTGCCAAAGGAAGCTACTAAGGAATTGCCCAAATGTGAAACGTCTGTACTGTTCTTGCTACAGCAACATGCAAACAATACGAAACATGAGATGTAGGAGAGTTTTGATTCCAACAAGTGTAGAGTGCGATGTTTTGCCCATATTATAAACTTTTGTGTTCAAGATATGCTAAAATCTTTAAAATCGGAGCAACCTGAAATGTCTGACTATGTTGAATGCGATCTTCCGGTAATGGGAATATCGAAGACATTATCTCAGTTGCGAGCTCTTATGAAGAAAATACTCGAAGTACTCTGCGACACTTCGAGAAGCTCTTCACCAGCTTTGTGATAAGCTTGGTACAAAGAAACTTGTACCTATATTTGATGTTAAGCATCGTTGGAATTCTTCGGACGAAATGATTTCTCGCGGTCAAGAACTAAAGGGGCCCTTAAATGCATTATAGATATGTCAGAGAGAAAAGTTTGGGAAAACTTTTGATCACGGATACTCAGTGGGAAGATCTGCAAAAACTGAAGTCTATCTTAAGGAAATTCCATACAGCTACACTCAAATGCAGTCGGGATAATGCTACTCTATCGCTAATAATTCCCATGTATACTTGCCTTGTTAATCGATATGATCTGATGGATGAACAATTGGAGCAAGTTTGGCTCTTCAATTTACCAAGCAAGTTTATCATTACAGTGCTGCTTACTGTACTCTATGGCAACCCATTCTCATCAGCCCATCATCTCTCACAGCTCGTGCATGCGTACTTGACTATTTCTGGCCTTAAATACTAATTAAAGGACTGAGCTATCCCCCAGAGTTGAATTTAGTACAATCTAAATATTCCATGAAATGTAGCATAGACCACTGCACGGACTGGGTACGGGTAATACTCGAGTAAATGGGTAAGGGTATGGGTACTACCCGGATACAGAAGTTGCGTACTCACAAATACGCGGGTACTACCCGGATACAGAAGTTGCGTACTCACAAATACGCGGGTACTACCCGGATTCAGAAGTTGCGTACTCACAAATACGCGGGTACTACCCGGATACAGAAGTTGCGTACTCAAAAATACGCGGGTACTACCCGGATACAGAAGTTGCGTACTCAAAAATACGCGGGTACTACCCGGATACAGAAGTTGCGTACTCACAAATACGCGGGTACTACCCGGATACAGAAGTTGCGTACTCACAAATACGCGGGTACTACCCGGATACAGAAGTTGCGTACTCACAAATACGCGGGTACTACCCGGATGCAGAAGTTGCATACTCACAAATACGCGGGTACTACCCGGATACAGAAGTTGCATACTCACAAATACGCGGGTACTACCCGGATACAGAAGTTGCATACTCACAAATACGCGGGTACTACCCGGATACAGAAGTTGCATACTCACAAATACGCGGGTACTACGCGGATACAGAAGTTGCATACTCACAAATACGCGGGTACTACCCGGATACAGAAGTTGCATACTCACAAATACGCGGGTACTACCCGGATACAGAAGTTGCATACTCACAAATACGCGGGTACTACCCGGATACAGAAGTTGCATACTCACAAATACGCGGGTACTACCCGTATACAGAAGTTGCGTACTCACAAATACGCGGGTACTACCCGGATACAGAAGTTGCGTACTCACAAATACGCGGGTACTACCCGGATACAGAAGTTGCATACTCACAAATACGCGGGTACTACCCGGATACAGAAGTTGCATACTCACAAATACGCGAGTACTACCCGGGTACTCTGGATTTTAGTCAATAAATTGGGTATAGGTACGGGTAAGGATATGGGTACTCACTCAGTGGAAATTGGGTAGTACCCAGTAGATATGGGTAGCACTACGTAAAATATATGTACCCATGCATGCTGTAAACGAGTATATTTGGGTACTTCAAGGATTCCTAGTGGGATGGATTAATATGGCTAAGACGTGGAGTTTGGCGTAATCCTACTTTCCTCGTATCAGTAAAAGACCCATGAGGCTTCGTTTCCTTTTCTGATTACTGGTGGTTGTTGCATTTTAACTCAATTGAGTACTACGATCAGTGAATCAATTTGAGTATTGTTGATAATTTTGGCGTACAAAGCTGTCGTGAGGCTCCACATGAGTCTAATTTAGTCTAACTTGGTCAAAAATTGTCCTCTCAGGCACCACATATGTGAGAAAAAGTTCAGGAAGTTTTGTTTGTAAACCTATGCAAAATAAATATTCAATCTTGCTCCTATGTTTACGCCCTGAAACCACATTATTTGACCAGGAAAAATGATGAACAACTAAAATTATCCATATATTTTTAAAATACCGTTCAAATATACTGTTTTGTAATTGAACTTGTGTTAAAAGATTTTTTAGAAAAACATTTAGTCAGCAGCAATTTTTTTAGATGCTGTGGAAGTCTTAAAGCAAGTTTTTGATTATGGAGAGTTTGGTATTCAATAATTCGTCCCAACTGATTATCCTTACACCATACAATAATTTTTCAGTAACCAATTCACGCAAATGTATTTCATTGCATTCATCTTGCTATTATTAGCGTTTGAATTTCTTCGTCGTTTACTAAATATAAGCCTTAAATGGCTTTAAATGATTTTTTAAACAACTTGAAATATTATACCCTTAATTCCAGGGGAAATGCCGAAAATCTCGGAAAAGTTTCATCGGTGACCAAATCTTAACATATTGCAAATTTTTGGTATTTTCAAAGTACAGGTAAATATCATTTTCAGTCACCAAATCCTGCAGTACCCGAGTAATACCCGGGTACAAACATTAGGTACTCGGGTACGGTTACAGGTTTTGGGTACATTACGGGTACGGGTAAATTGTGGGTACAGGTACAACATTTTAGCTTCACGTATGGGTACGGGCACTAAAAAAATTACCCGGGTACTGGGGTATGGGTACGGGTATAGGTACAGCATTTCGTAGTACCCGATAAGTGGGTACGGGTACACGGTTTCTGTACCCAGTCCGAGCACTGGCATAGACCCAAGGAATGAAAACCATCTCACCAGACATATTTAATCAAAGAGTCCATCCATAAATTTGTGCTCGGATTGTTTTTGTAATGCTTTCTTTTTATTTGTAATTTACTTTTGCTTATTAATGTATAGCTTCTATTTAGGAATATTTAGATTGTACTGTAAGGCAACTGAGGGTTAACAGAGTCCCTGAATTAGTACTTAAGGCAAGAAATAGTCAAGTCCGATAAACTGGACCAGACCAATCGTCTGGTCTGAGATTTGGACCAGACCAGTTTCATAAAATCTGGATCAGACCAGACCATTGGCATAACTAGTTTCTAGAATGGGTGTGGCTGAAGTGCGAACAAGAGAGGGAGAAGAACGTACAAAGGAAGTTGGAACTAGGCTACTTGAATCGGTACTTGAAAGTGCAAGTTCGGGTTCAAGTAAAATCCATGCCCAAGTAGTGTATCTATTTAAGCCCATCCATATTAAAACGCCCCATGCTGTAGGTATAGGTGACCTTGTTTTGCTCCCGATGTGACCTCTCTGGGTATATGTATGATGTATATATACATGTAGATATATATACAAACATACATAGCTGTATATGGAATAAAAAACAAGTGCAGTCAAAAAAACAAGTGCAGCTAAAAAAACAAGTGCAGCTAAACACAAAAAAACAAGGGCAGCAATAAAAAAAATGTTCAAGTGTGCTGTTGCGGCTGCAAAGTGTCTATGTGTAAAGAAGGTAAACGCTAAGAATGTATACTGTCAGGTACCCTTCGGAAAGAGAAAAAAGGTTCAAGTGTGCTGTTGTGGCTGCAAAGGTTCTATGCGTGAAGAAGGTAAACGCTAAGAATGTATACTGTCAGGTACCCTTCGGGAAGAGAAAATATTTAGAAGTGTATATAAAATATAAGTGCAGCAATAAAACAAATGTTCAAGTGTGCTGTTGCGGCTACAAAGGTTTCAATGCGTAAAGAAAGTAAACGCTAAGAATGTATACTGTCAGGTACCCTTCGGAAAGAGAGAAAAAAGGTTCAAGTGTGCTGTTATGACTGCAAAGGTTTCAATGCGTAAAGAAGGTAAACGCTAAGAATGTATACTGTTCGGAAAGAGAAAATATTTAGAAGTGCATATAAAATACAAGTGCAGCAATAAATAAAAAAGGTCCAAGTGTGCTGTAGAAGAAAGGAAAGTCTAACTGTAAATAAGGCAAAGTCAGAGGTTGTATGATATGAACCCTCTTGAAAACCAAAATAATAAAAACAAAATAAGCTGCAAACGCATTCTGGTTGGTCCTTTAAGGTTAAGTGTACGATCAAAATTGGAAATATAAGTAAGGGTCCGCACTTATTGTCAAGTTGTCGAAAGCTGTTGCGTGAACTGTTGAGTCCCCAGTTTTTTTGTGGAAGTAAAAAATATTGTCACTAGTATTCAATTCTTGAGTTCAAAACTCTCTTTTATTTCGAAATTTTGAAAAAAATGGCTAACAATCAAGCCGGGCAATCAAGTAGCAGGGGTGGAAATTCTATTAGAGTCCCGCTTCCCAATGAGCTTGTGGAAGCTGTGGACGGGGTCAACGTGCTAGTGAAGAAGTTTGTTTGCATTTGCAAACAAGGATTTAATTTTCTTCGAGATCTCCGAGACCACTTTGCCCAGAACAAGGAATGTCAAATTAAACATTCGGATTCCACGCAGTGGCCTGAGAAAAACATGAGTTTTTTCCCACGAAAATTCTTGTGTAAGTGCAATACTGCGATCTTCAAACTTGATGACTTAACCAAGCATTTCAGAGAGAAATGCCGTGAAAATATACTCAGAGAGAGTTACCTCGCTGAAAAGAGGGCACGGGCGGCGGCACTCAGAGCTTTTGAGGAGACCAAACGGAGGGAAGAAGATGAGGCCAAGCGGGAGATGCGGAAGCGTACTGCTCCAATAACAACTGTTATCGTTCCCCGTAAAAAAAGACGTAAGTGTAGCAGTAATAATTTACTTGTTTTTAAAGTTTAGCCTTACTTTTGAGAAAGTATGTGACAAATTATGTGAATAAATTAACTGGATGAATTTTAAACGATATTATTTTATTATTTTCAGATTTGGATGGTATGGACACTGACGATGAAGAGGACCTGTGGGAAGCTGCCCGCGTTGCAGAAATAGTGGAAGAATTGGCCAAAGAACCAACCCAACCTCCCCCCACTCCAGCTCCTGCTCAGGCACTCATCCCGGAGGGTATTCATGAGGACGAAGGTAATTTTTTAAATGGTCTAAAAACACTGTTTACGCTTTAAAAACACTATTTGCAAAAACAATTACCGAGTGCAAATTCCAATTTGCGAAAGACTTCTCGAGTTAAATCAAGAAACATCGTCATCAAGACAATACCCCACCACAAGGTCCTTCCAAATCTTATTAGTGCCCTTATTGTGCGTGTTATTTATATACTATGTCCCTATGTAATGCTTATAAAAAAATTCATGAGGCTAAAAATTACAGATGCAATCAGTGTAGTATAACGTTTAGGGATAGAAAGGTTTATGATGAACATATTAAGATTCATGATATTGAAATTATTGATCAAGTAGTGAAGGATGTTGTTAACAGTAGGAATGTACATGAAAAGGTGCGCAAGAAGCGCAATGTTAAAAAGACTAATAAATTCTCATTTAAACTGTATTCAACTAGCTCTAACATATCTATCTAACAACAACATTAAAATCATATAGAGTAGATTTGAGTAATATATCCCATGCTACCGATATACGCGGTTTAATGCAGTCTGTTAAACTGCACTTAGTTGACCAGATTCAAAAGGATTTAAAACTTTTTACTAATATTAAAATTATCGTCCATATAAATTGTATATTTGAAAAATTAGATAGTGAGGGTAGCGCCCAAAGAATTGTAAAATGGATGTCATCCTTACCGCATGTCATTCTCATGAAAGTAACATAGACACTACTATAGAATCTATTACGCAAAAATTAGTGTTAATGATAGAAGACTTTTGCGAAAATGGTTCCGGTTTAGTATTAGTTGATATCCCAATCTTTGATATGGTAATTTCTAAGTATCAACCCCTGCGGGGTGGTACATATGCAAAACTGCCGTACTTACTTCAAAGTGCAGTAGATATTAATAAGAAATGTTTATTTGTAAATGTAAATAATAGTGCTCAAGCTTATAATGTAGAAAAATTAACAGTTAGCCAACAACACAACAAAAGTGACAGGGACTTAGACTTTTGTTTTCTTTTTTCTATAGCAGCAGGTATACGCAATCTAAGTCATGAGCAAATGCACCGGTATAGACATATTATCAGTCAGTTAGACCTTACAGGCATTCACATGCCTATGACGTTGGAGCAGGTACCTAGGTTTGAGAGACAGAACCCTTTTATTTCTGTCAACATTTTTGGGTTCAGAGACACAGGCGTAACCTCAGAACATAGGAATTTAAAAAATCTTAGTGCTAGAGAGCAAAGTATTAGGCGGCGAAAAATGATACACTCAAATATATTTCCTTTGTATATAAGCAAGACCTGCAACCAAGCAGATGTTAGGGATACTAGTAGGAAGCAGGATGCAGATAGGAAGCACAGGGTAACTATTGATAAAAGCAAGCATTACATTTTAGACTTGCTAATGATCATACAGAATGATGAGCAGGAAGAGAACATTATAGACCCCAGTCAGTCGATCCCTTCACGAGTTGACGACAGTGTCAACGAACATTTTGTATTATGCAGAGATCTGAATAGCTTATTCTGTAATCCGCAGATAAGAACTAGGGTTCATCTGTGCAGGTTTTGCTTACACTCATTTAGGTCAACTGACACTTTAAGCTCGCATATTGAAAGATGTTCTCAAATAGGGGCTCAGAAATCTATTTTCAACTCTGACCCTGAAGCTAAAATTTGTTTTTAGGCTTTTCAATATATGGTCCCAGCTCCTAATGTAATATATTTGGACTATGAGTCCAAACTTGTACCGAAAGACCCGACGACTGCAAATAGATATGGCACAGTTCCGAATCCCCATGCCTACCAATTTCAGTCAACTACTACTGCTGGGTCTAGGGAATATACAGAAGAGCACATACCATGCTCGTATTCATAAATTTGTGTTGGACCCAACGGCGAGCTCCGTCACAAGAGCACATATCACATTCAAAGCGACGATGAGAATCTGATGGACGCATTTTTTGCGGACATAAATCCTTTCTCAGCTGCTGCAATAGATGAGATGGAGCTTCGTCAGAAGCAGGCTTCTAGTAATAGACGGTATCCACCTGATATGTCTGGGTTTAGTAGGTATGTATGTTATTTTTGCGAGGGTCTCATTAATCCTGAGGGTGAGGACGGTGAACGGGGCGTAGAGCATCATGATCATTTTACTCATATGTACCTAGGGCAAGCTCATAGCAAATGTAATATTCAGGCTAGCTGGTGTAAACAGATTCCTGTAGTGGTTCATAATCTGTGCGGTTACGATAGTCATCCTATTGTAACCAATCTAGATCATGAAACCATAGAGTCATGTAGCGTTATTCCACTCAGTTCCGAGAAATTTTTATCCATAGAAATTAATAAGAAACTAGTATTTATTGATAGTTTAAAATTTCTGAGTTGTTCATTAGATAAGCTTGCTGCAGTGTTAGGGGAGAAAGGGTCGGAAAAGTTTAGGCTTACCAAGGAGGTGTTTAGTCAGGATTATCCAAATACGCTAGACCATCAGCATCTGGTTTTTAAGAAGGGCATATTTCCTTATGAAGCCATTACTTCTTTTGCTGACTTGGAAAAAAAGGAGCTACCCCCTATAGAGGCCTTTTATTCCAAATTAAAGAATGAGCATATTAGTCAAGCTGATTATCAGCATGCTCAGAGCGTTTGGGAAGCATTTGGGATAAAGGACATGGGTGACTACTGCAATTTTTATTATAAGTTACATGTTACCCTGTTGGCGGGTGTTTTTCAAAATTTCCGACATCTTTTCCTAACATCCTTCAACTTGGACCCGGCTCACTTTTTTAGTTTGCCAATGATAAGTTGGCAGGCTGCATTAAAGCATAGCAAGGTCGAGTTGGATTACATTAGAGATAGCGACATGCATATATTTTTAGAGGCGGCTCTTAGGGGCGGTTACGCCGGTTCTGGCTCTAAAAGATATGCGGACGCTAACAATAAGTATGTCCCGGAAACATATGACAAATCCCGAGACTGTGAATATATTATGTACTGGGATGCTAATGCGTTGTATGCAAAGGCAATGGATTCGTATCTACCCACAAAAAAATTTGCTTGGGTCTCAGAGTAGGAAGTTATGTACTCTTCCAGAGTTGAAAATATTTTGAACTTGCCAGATGACGGTCAGGAGGGCTACTTTTTGAGGTAGACCTTTCTGTACCTGAGGACAAGCATGAATATTTCAACGACTATCCACTGGCGCCGCGAAAACGATGCGTGGATATCAGTGAAATGGCTCTTCTCCAAGTCGAAATGCAAAGTCAGTTGAAACTAACTCATGGTTCTATGAAAGTAGGAAAGCTAGTGGCAGATTTGCACCCAAAGAATAAATATGTTGTTCATTTTAGAGCCCTTAAAAAGTATACTGAATTAGGCATGACGCTAGATAAGGTTCATAGAATTTTAAAATTTTACCAGTCAGATTGGTTAATCCTTTATTGATTTATGCACCGAGCGTAGGAAGGTAGCAACATCTGAATTTGAGAAGGATTTCTATAAATACATTTGCAACAGTTGCTTTGGAAAATCGATTGAATCAGTTAGAAATAGATATAAAGATATGATGGATGACTGCTGTTTGACTTGTCTAATTTTAAGCCTTGTAGTAGTGTAAGTGCTGAGTGGGCCCCTTTTTATGTGGAAACTAATAAAAAAGTTAGAGGTGTAATGAAGTATGTCTCTGCAGGGCATCCGATTAAGTCTTTTAGAATTTTAAAATGCAAAATGTATGCTTACTTAACATGTGATGGTATAGTTGATTAGAAAGCAAAGGTTATTCCAAAATCGTATATTAAGAATCATGTTAGTTTTAATGATTATGATAGAGCATTAATAGAGTCAGCGGAATCTACTAAAGTTAAATATAGAAAAATATCGTCTGTAGGGCATAGGTTATATAATGTAAATTAGCAAAAACGGGGTCTAAATTCTTTTGATAATAAAAGGTATCACAGTAGTTTTAATTATAGCTTAGCGTATGGACATAAGAGTATTGTAGATTATAATAACCTGGATGCTTTTTTAAGAACATGTGAAGATAATCCAAAATGATGTGATGTTTATGTGAAATATATAAATTATGTGCAAATAAAAACAAATACAAAATCCTATCATTTTCAATTTAATCATTCATTGTGTTTAATTGTTTCATCATGGACGCACCTACATTTGACTACACTCTGCATGCGCCATTTAACTTTGTTATTTCGGGGCCTACAATGAGCGGTAAGTCGAATCTCACCAAGAGTATTATTACTCGAAGGGATGAAATCATTTTTCCGAACATAGAGCATGTCGTGGTTTGCTATGGTATTGATCAGCCCAACGAATTTGCTTCAATGAAGCAGCAATTTCCAGAGATTCAGTTTCATCATGGATTACCAAAAGAGTATGGCGACGACATGCTAAACCCATATCTTTATATGTTAGATGACCTAATAGAGGAGGCTTCAAAGTCGAAAGATGTCATGCAAGCCTTTGTTAGAGGAAGCCATCATCGGAATTGTTCTATTATCTTCATAACGCAAAACTTTTTTCATGATGGACTTAGACCTTTAAAAACCAATTCCAAGTACATTTGTTTATTCAAAAATCCAAGGGAAACACAAGTCGTGAATAAAATTGGAATGCAAATGAACTGTGGGAAAAAGCACTCGCTCATGGAGGAAGCGTACAAGGAGTGCATTTCAGTTCCTCATGGATACCTTATTATTGATTGGAGTCAGACACAAAACGATAATTATAGACTCAGAAGCAATGTATTTCCAGATCCGAATTGTATTGTATTTATTAATCAGAAATAAAAGGTTGTATAAATGATTCAAAAATTAATAATGTAATGCATAGCAATATCCTTGAAATCAGTCATCAGCATGGTTATGGTACTTTGATTTTGAGTTAGAGTAATTTGACTCTCGTCACACGATTTACATCCCCAATCAATTTGAGCAAACGTAGTCTTCGTAATGTCTTGCCTATCATATTCATCCTTGCATGCGGAGCAGAAGCTTGGCAAAGGTTTGGAATAAATCTTGTCAGATCGCAAAGCGCGCTTTTGCCTGGTAGGAACATCAGTTCCCTTCATTTTTTGCATGATGCTTTTCACAACGGCAGCGTTCTTAACGGGTGCAGCTGGTTTCCGCTTATTGTATACCAACTTCTTGTTACATCCCAGCGAGGTAACTTCAGAAGTCATGGGGGGATTCTTGTCCCAGTCAAATGTTCCACAAATATCCTGTCCAATTGAACTATCCGGTTCTCTAACAGAGTCCGCTACAACTTCTGTGAATTACAAAAATTATTTAATACCTCAACTTAAATATTATGCATGCTTCCAAACGAGGTACGAGGGAAGGGTGGGACGATGGGTAAGGTTTGGGATTTTTTCCCCCTCCCCCTCCTTTTTCGCCAAATAGTAACGGAAGCGCGGCGGCGGCGGCGGCGGGGAGCAGGGGCGGAAGGTTATCAGTGGGGACGGGATTTTGTCCACTTACTATTAATGGTGTGTTCAATTTCCATCGCGGCCTTAACCAGCTGTGCTTGAGCCATTACTGCTGCTGCTGTTAATGTGAGAAATGTTTGAAGTTCGCACGAATGAACAATGGTTATGGAGGTAAATCGATAGTAGGCAGTTAATGCCGATTGTCAGAAAAAAGAAAAAAATTGAGATGATTATTTGAAAAGCCATGCGGGTGAGATGTGTTCAATGGTTGTCGCTGGAATGATTTAAGAAATGCGTCGACTGCTGTATTTATGCTCAGAATATTGTCGTTTATTATTGTTGTTGTTTTTTCTGGACAAGGTTAAAAATTTTCTGGAAAGTTTGGGTCGCGATTGAAACCCTTGTTTAGACGTATCCGCCCATCAACATGGGCCATACAGTCCATCAACGTATCATGAATGTCACTTATTTGACCCCGGCATGTGTTGTAGTAGTACACAAGGTTACTGATAATCTCAGGTGTCTGCTCCATCTTCCAATTAACACGCATCTTTTTCCCATTCAGAGTGGTTCGCTGAACGTTCATAAACAAACGTTGACCATCTTCAGAACGAGAGTACCATACCTTGGGGCGATTAGGATCCTTGGGATGCCCATGGAGTTTGAAATAGGGTTTACGATAAACTTCGGGTTTCGGTCGACCAAACCCCGCCTCATCATCACCACGTGCAGTCTCGTTCAATTCCTCCGGAATAGTTTCTAAGGATGGGAACCGCTTACTTGTTGGACCGTCCAGCTGCGTTTCTTGACATTTCAACGTTGCAGCTTCCACTTCCTCATCCAATTCGTTGGTGGAGACCTTGTCCGTAGTAGTTAAGTCCATTGGAACATCATTGGCTGATGGAGTTGTTTTAACAGATATATCCGTTGGAGTATCATCGGCAGAGACCTTGCTTTGAACCGATAAATCCATTGGAGTATCAGGTTCACTGCTGCAGACCTTGCATTTAACAGACAAATCCATTACAGGTTCAGATCGAGTGAACTCACCATCAACAGCTTTGATACATTGGTTAATTTCAGTATCCATTTTCTTGTTGAGTTCTCTGAAAAATTTGAACAGCGTAAACAATAACGTAAAGGTTTTCAAGATACAGCCATGCATTTCAGCAATGATATTAATATTAGTAACAAATTTTCAACCAAAGGCATGCCTGCAGACGTTTTTGCAGGTATGCACTTACTTTAACGTTTTTCCTGGTGTAACTGCTGTTTTAATGCGGATAATAGGAATATTGTAGTAACAAATAGTTCTTGAACTCAAATGTATGTTATGCAAGTTGAGATGTCAGAAGTTGAATGATACAAATTGCAGGAACAAGCGCGGTATTTATGCTCCATTTTTTAGGTTCATAACCTTGGAGTCGTCAAAAAACGTTTTCAAAAAACCGTGGAACCCTCAAACAAGGGCATTCTCAAACGTTTGCACCATCCCGTTTTCCTCTGACAATCATGTTCAGATCTTTCTTCAATCATGTTAATTCTCAGCATATAGTTTTCAGGACAAATCAAACAATATAGAAACTTGTTTTTGAATCCTAACACATAATACCTTATTAATAATTAACCTTTGAAAGTTCTTGACTGTAAAACCCGTCTTCCATATCTGCATTATCTTCAGGATCGGTTAAGTTATACATGCGAGGGTTTGAATTTCCTATTCTATTTACGGTAAAAACCTTTGGTTTAAATCGTTTGGAATAACCTTTCTCAAAACAATTTTTATCAATAGAAATGAGAACGCGATCGCCAACATTAAATTTGGGCTTATCATAGGATTTTAGTTCCTTATTTCCATACAGGTGGAACCACACCTCCATTTCATTTTTGGAGTTAACATTTACCGGCTTAAGTTTTATCAGCTGGAATGAACTGTGTTATTATAGTTTCGAACTAACTTTTGCAGAACATGAACAAATCTGTAGCTTCCTTTATGCTGTACATATCGACTTATTTTTTCCATAATCGTTCGATTAAATCTTTCAACGATACACGCTTTCAGTTCGGATTGAACATGAAAGATTTCAATTCCATTATTCGTGCAAAATTCTTTGAAATCTTTTTTAAATTCACCCCCTTTGTCACATTGAATTCTCTTTGGCTTTCTTCCTGAATTCTTTAATATTTTCTTGAAAACTGCTAATACATCAATGCTATTTTTTGTTTTCACTGGGTGGACAAATGCATATTTACTAAAAGCATCGATGATGCTTAGAAGATACCTGTGATTGTTATTAAATTTAGAGTAAGCTGTTATGTCTATTAAATCAATATACCACTGCTCATCTATTCCATGAACTACAACCTGACGTCTTGTAAATTTACGTACTGCAGGCTTGTTTTCAGCATACACCGGAATACCACTTAGAATTCTTTGAATTGTGGATCTACATTCACCACCTTTATAATGTTTCATAAACGTGTCCAAACCTGAAAAACTACCCCTGAATTTCGGGTTCAAATACAGACGCTTAATTTTTGCATCCGACATTGTGCACTGACGTTGTACAAATATAGTTTATAATAATTGTACACTGGCTTATGTAAGTCAGATAATGCAGAGAGCTGTATTAGTTCACATGTATTGTGTTTAACGTGCACAAAAATAAAGCATGAAGCGGTTACTTAAACACCGAGCATTTTTATTGACAAAAAAACGTAAAGTTCTTCAGCGTGGTGGAGGTTTCTTCATACCTATTCTAGCTTCTTTAGCAACAACGTTACTGTCAAACGTGCTCGCGAATTAATTAACATGGCTAAGCGAATGAAGCTTATTCCAGAATCACTGTACAATGTGCTAATGTCCAAAACTAACGATAGTAACATCTCATCAAAGATATTAAATTCACGTAAGCTTACCAACGATGTAAAACAAGCTTTATATGGCAAATATGCTAGACAGATGAGACATAGAAAGCATCATGACGATAATCAGCCTTTGCTTGTTAAATTGATTAACCAGCAATGGAATATGATGCAGTCACCTCTTCAAAAATATAATTTCAATGCAACGAGATATCAAGACAATCCAATTACTAGTATCGTTCCTTATGATAAACCACAGAGTAGTAGTAGTAGGCAAAATACCTACCACAAACCATATTATTCGAATAGTTATGTCGATGATTCTGAGAGTGAAGATGATGCTGATTATCGGTCTAATACTAACGATCACCCACTGAATTTAATGGAGGTGTTTCTCAAAGCAATGAGAACATGGATGTTGAAGTTTCCAAAAACATGAGAATGCGTAAAGCTTCCCGGATATCATAGAAGGTTATTACGAAACCTTAGCAAGAACACAACGTAAGAGACACGATAATGGTAAGGCAGGACCAAAACGAAAACGTGTATTAATTCGACTTCCAGATGACACAACTAAGTCCCTCCTTTCAAAAGTTATGGCTAAGGAAAATAATGATGAATCTATTAATTTGTCAAACCGTATCAAGCTAATTCCCAAATGGGAAGAAACTGACAAAATCAAGCATAAGAACAATAATCCCCCAGCAGAGCGTCTTAAATACATTCCAAATTTACCGAGAAGGTCTAAACGAAAGGTTCGCCATGATGATGATAATGATACTTTAGCTGTGAAACGGTTTAAAAATATTCCACAATTATTAGGGTCTGCAAGGACTAAACGCAAACGTTACCCCATGAAACGTATTAAACCAAAGCTAGTGGATTTTACAAAACCTAAAATAATAGATTCTAAAAATACCAAACGCAAAGCATCCTATGACATCGATTATGATGAAGATGAAGCTTCAACTTCAAAACGTTTCAAGAACATTCCGAAATTATTAGGGTCTTCAAAGACTAAACGCAAACGTTTCCCTGTGAAACGTATCAAACCAAAACTAGTGGATTTTACAAAATTTAAAATAGTGGATTCTACAAATACTCAAATTGGGGATTCTAGAAATACTAAACGAAGAGCATCCTATGACATCGATTATGATGACGATAAAGCCTCAACTTCGAAACGTATCAAGTCCATTCCGAAACTATTAGGGTCTTCAAAGACTAAACGCAAACGTTTCCCAATGAAACGCATCAAACCGAAGCTAGTGGATTTCACAAAAACTAAATTAGCGGATTCTACAAAAACTCAAACTGCGGATTCTAGAAATACCAAACGCAAAGCTTCCTATGATATCGATTATGATGACGATGAAGCTTCAACTTCAAAACGTTTCAAGCCCATCCCGAAATTATTAGGAACCTCAAAGACTAAACGCAAACGTTACCCTATGAGACGCGTCAAACCAAAACTAGTGGATTTTACAAAAACTGAAATGATGGATACTACAAATACTCAACTACTGGACTCTAGAAATACTAAGCGCAAAAATTTCGATGATAATGATTATGATGATGAAACTCCGCCGGTTAACGTTTCAAATTCAACCTAGTGGGAAATAAAGGTTATGCCAAGGATGATATGTCAGTACCCAACAGGACGAGAAATTATATGCCTAGACAATGCAAATCAAAAAATATCAAATATGGTAAAGGAATCATACGCAGAATATTATCCAGATGGAAAAATTTTGATTAACAAGATTTATTCATTTTTTCAAACTTCGTTACATTCTGAATAATTGTCTTATTACAGCAATATCTTTTAATAAATATTGCCTTGATGCAATAAAATATGACACGTACTTGTCATTACGAGTAAAATTATTTGTAAATTCACAATAAATCTTCGTGGGATTACATCGCTGTAGACGTTTGTACAAAAAATACAATACATAATTCCCGCAAACAATCGACCCCCAATTCTGCAGCTGTTTAATATTTTCTCTCACCCAAACCTTGCATCGCTTAGCAAAGATTTTGAAATCTTTCGAGTAGTGGCTTAGGCCAAACCCATACGAATCGAAAAACTCCAAGCAACTGGTTTTACTCTCCTTGTAGAACGCCAGCCAATGATCACCAGGTTTTGTACTAGGTTCTGAATTAACCACTAGACATAGTGGAAATCTATCAAGCTTCACATATTTCAATTCATCGCATGATATTACATCAAAATGAGCATTTCTAGTTTTACATATTACATTAAGATAATTATAAACTTGATCGGTATTCATCCCTGCATGGCTTCATGGGAGTAATCAGTAAAGTACACAGATTTATTTTTGTCAATGCTCAAAATGCTCTGGGACTCTGTATAACAAAGAATCGTTAAAGGGGTTGTTGTGGCAGTTCTAAACCGGAGCTCAATCTTGATATTTCCAAATCTGGGCAGGGCACGTGCGTCACTAATCGGGGCAATCTCATATACATAGAGTGCGCGGTTGTTTATAAAATCGCTGACGCTAAATTCAATACTCGCATCCTTATTATCAATTCCAATTGCTCTGTAAAGATTGCTAACAGCTTCTTGAACTCGAATACTATCTTCTCTAAAGTCCAAATCCAAAGGATAAGCCTTGTTTGTATCACCATTAACTGATACATTTGTGAGATAAATCACGGCTGCCGAAAAGGAATGGATTAGTTATTCCGGTGCCATTTATATTTGCACTGCGTACAATAGCGAGCACAAGTCGTTCGGGTAACTGAACACCTTTGAAAACACCCTCTTCAATTCTTGATAAGGTACCAGTGGGCAATGAAATACTTTTTACATCCACTTTGTTTAATTACAGATTTGCAACATCACCTCCTTCCCATTGCCTTATGTGCTCAATTGCTGCAGCCGCCAGCAAGTTTGTGTCTCGTAACTTGTAGCTTTGCTTCCAAAATGCTTAGTCTGTATCGAGGTGTGGGTACTCCTGCAACTGTACTTGCTGGACAATGAAGCGCGAAACCATCCGTGGATCGATGAAATACAATTTTTAAATCAACTCCAGGTGGTAAAAAATCTGGTTGGGCAAATAGATCCACATGAAGCCGGCCAATAACTTCAAAAATCTTACTACCCTTACTCATTTCAAATCGTGATTTATAAGATCCACCCGCCAAAACGTTAGTTGATTCAGGATCGTTGTTTTTAAAATATCCAGCACATTGTGATTGAGTTTCATTGTACTCCTTGCAAAATAACAACAGTCTTTCGAACATGCATCTATAGGCATAGTAAGGATGTGTGGGTGTAATCAATGTTTCATTCAAGTACACAGAGCACTGTGAAAAAATTGAATGAAGAATATTTTTAACGGGTGCTACTACAGTTGCAGCACCGTTTGCAGCCATTTTATCATCTAATATCCGCAGTCGTAAATATAGCCTGGTTTTACTAGGCTCAATATAATGGGCGTCAGTACTATTAACAATAAAAGTTAGTGGAACTGCAGTTTCAGATAATGGACAATTAGGATAAACATCACATGATTGTGTAGTTAGAATGCTCATGTCGTACCCCTCACGTTTAAAAATGTCCAGTTCACTTCGTAGATAATGATGATCTGCAGCCATGATTATGAAAAGATGTTTCGACTGTTTTCACGCTTTCTTTTATTTTTTTCCGCTTCTGCACGCGTAGTTTCAAGAGCCCACGACCAGTCTTACGCCTTTTAGTTTTTTTCTTGATTCCACGACCGATTTTTGAACTCCGTTTAATTTTCTTATAATTGAATAGCCGATCTTCATCAAGCTTTCGTTTCCGACTAAACCCAGATCCCGACTGATTGATAATATCATTTCCTACTCCTTTAAGTGCAGTGAGCCCTCTGTCTCGCAACGCCTCACTTAAGGGGCGACCTCCGTCCAAAACATCCATTGCAACATTTCTTAAAGCTGTTTTTGCATGTGGGAAGATATACTTTGCAGCAAAAGGTATTAATCGCCTGGCAATAGACCCAAAAAATGATTCTAACCCACTGCCTTTTTGGCGAATGTTCGATCCGCGATAAAACAGTAATCCACGCCCGTATTGAACTCCGCTCCCATATTGTGGTCTATGAATCCTGTAAAACTTACTCTCCTTATCTGAACACTTATATCTCTTAGTCATTATTAATTTTTTGTGTTATTGTTGTTTCATCAATCGCGTTAGCTTCGCTGTTCCCGAAAATGCAGTGTGCACTTAAAGTCACCAACTTCAAATGGGGGGCGGTTCTCCCGATTCATTCATTATATACACATGTATGCTATCAATTGAATGTGATTTTAATGGGAGATATGTTAGATTTTGAAATTCATGTTCAAACGTACAACCGTTATTATACTTGAGAGGCATGCTTTTTAAAAGCGGAGCATATGCATCTCCAACAAGTTGGTTTACTATAGGGTCACAGTATACAAATAGAAGATCGTTTGCAAAGTCCTTGTAGAACCTGTGACGCGCTCTAAATCTTGTAAATGGGGTTGATTGGAGATTACGTGAGCCCGTATTCCCTCCCTGAAATCCCAAGTAATACTCCACTAACGAGGAAAAGTTATAGTTATTCAATTTTGAGTTTTTTTTGTACTCTATAATCATTCTACCGGATTTTATCTGCCACTCAAACCGAAGTACTTCACTTAATGTAGCCATCATTTGTTGAAATGAAGTATGGTCATATCCAGCCGTAATAACATCCTTAGAATCGGGTTTAGAGATGGCGATTTCATCGTCCTTAAATAGATAGATCTTCCTATGGTCCCCGTACGTATGTACCCACTGTTTTTCTTTGTCATTATAAAAATGCAAAGTGTCATACGGATAGTTATCAAATCCCAGGTTCATATACAATCGTCTGTAAATTGTTACTGCTACAACTTCATCTTTGGATGCATTTGTAAGATAGCTAAGAACGTTGTAGTCTCTGCCTAACAGGCTCACTACTTTGTCTTTATACGATAAAGATTTTGTAAGGTTCTTTCTGGATGATACCATGTAGAAATTTGGAGATTCCCACACAAAATCGATTGTTTAAACTTTTCTTCTTACTTCTACACGAAACATCTTCTGTGATGGCGCAAACAGGATTGGTATTTTTATTATATTATGCGAACCAGTGCGAGTTTTTATGTCATTGTCCAAAATTGCTGGTGCCGCGATCGGGTCCATTTCATACATACCATCCTGAATCCTGAAAACATTCTTTAATCGATCAGCCAGTTCGAAATCATAAATCAATTTTTGATTGCCGCTTTCCTTTGTGATTTCCATGTAAGATGCCGCATTCAGCTTATATAAATCTCTTGTTATACCGGATAAATATTCACAAAACATATGTTCCGCTGAAAAGATTGAAGGCGCGAATATCTTACACTTTAATGTGTCTCCTTCGATCCATTTAACAGGGCTCAGATCCAGTAAAGAGGTTGATATTAAGTCTGATTCTGAACATTAGATTGATGCAGTGCCCAACTCCTCACCCTCTCTAATAAATACATCCGTAGATGTGTATGTACATGAAGATAGCGCAACCTCGTATTCTCGAGAGTCCAACTCAAGTCTTGTAGCTAACTTGTTTCGAAAATTAGTTATAGTGTTTTCAGGGTAATAATTATAAGATGCATCGCTAAGCAAGGTAACTGTGAATCCCGCCATGATGACATTGCATGATTGAATGAATGATTAATACAACATCATAATATTTATATACAAGAGAGAAATTATGTTTTTATTATCATTTATCTATTTTTTTGTTTTTTACAATTGTTTAAAAAACAATGTCATGCTGAGATTCTGTTGAAAAAACACGTGATTCTTCCAATTGACGATCCGCATCTTTCTTCATACAGCAAGAGGGAAGGCACCATGGACGTTTGAAAGCTTCATTTACATTAACAGATCCAAACCCGCCGCAGTAAACACAAAACGCCGTGCCTCCACCCTGTGCAACGTAATACAGCTCCGCCATTGAGTATTCTTCACCTATTAACCCATCACCATCATCATTATCATTGTAACAATCCCAATGTGTTTTCAACGAATTTATACGATAAGCCAAATCCATTGCTGCTGGAAATTTTGGTAAGTCTGTGATTGCTGTTTCTTTCGGCGTATCAAGATGATTCACCAGGTAGAACGACATATGGTTTTGGTACGCTGAGAAAGAAATAGCTGGATCATAGGGTAGTACGGTTTGCAAGCCTTTAATTCTAGCTGCCCACATAGACATCAAATATTCAAATTCTTCGCAATTGCACAGAAACGTTGGATGGTATTTACTTGGAAACTGTAGGCACTCATGCTCCATCATTATCTCCGCTATTTGACCCATCAGGTCATAAACAAAACGCTTTCGGGACCAATAACACCTTGCTAGCTCTTCATGTTTCTTGTTAATCCTCAAATCACAGGTTTTCTTAATACGATTGTAAGCCTGTCGGGGAGCCTTCTTTTCTGCAACTGTGTCTTCAATCTTAGAATGAAATGTTGGTAAGATTCCCTCCTGCAACATGTCTTGCCGTTCAAGTTCTTTTTCAGGGTCTACAAGACGATTCTTCAGTGCACAAGTAGGTAGACACCATGGTCGTTTGTTAGGACTGTGATTTCTAAATGAGCCATAACCCCCGCAATAAACACAGTATGCAGTACCCCCAGGTTGTGCCACGTAATATATTTGGGACATATCTCTGCCTTTACGATCGGTGTAGGGCTTTCCATTATAGTAATGATTATCATTCCAGTTAGCACTAAATTATTTTAACCGATAAACAAAATCCATTGCTCTCGGAAATTTTGGAAGTTCATTTACTAGTAATTGTTTAGCTGGAGAAATATGATTCAGTAGAAACTGTGGAAACATATTGCGATAGTTACCATAGTTGCGGGATTTGTCCTTGTGCATTCTGAACCAATGAACTTTGATTCTCCAATTTCGTCTTAGAAACTCGAATTCTTTACAGTTGCAGAGTAGCGACGGTTGTAGTTGGTTGAACGGTTGTTGTCATACGTGGTAGAACATTATCGTTGCCAAATACAGAATATATTCATGTAGATACCGTTTTTGTAACCAATATTGTTTTGCCTCAGATGCAAGTTCGGGATCAATCTTCATATCCAAATTTTCCTTCACACCAGAGATTTGTTTAGGGGCTTCTCGTAAGTCGTCTTGTTTTTATTCCCCATGAGACGTATTGGATGGGCCAATGTCTTCATCGTCCTCGATAAATACTGTTTCAATCCGAGGAAATTTTGTTGGAGATGGGTCCCCCAACGGTAGCTCAATTACATCAGGGGATGTAGGTGAGTTTTCAAAAGTGACAGACATTTTGAAACAAAATTTCCAAAAAAAAACAAAACTTGTTTTATTTGGAGCAGTAGTAGCACGGAGAGAATTGAGGAGCGAATGATGGACTACTCCAGCAAAAACAAACCCCATATATATAGGGGGAAACAAATTGTTTTTTGTTTTTTTCATTTACCACTTACCGCTTTTTGAACGATCTTATTCAACCTGTAAACGTTTTCTATCAAGGTTAACAAGTTTCGAACCATGTATTTCTATTTCTATTTCAACGCATTAACTACTCTGCCACACGATGTGGCATTAGTTACAATGTGTTTAATCGCTGATATATACATAACTGTCATAAATTCTCAAGATAGACAGCTGTACTTGTAAATATTCTGTTTCCAAAGGACCCGCCACTTATTCAAACTCTTTATACATCATATATAGTGACGTACTTATATTATATATACTATTACATATATATATATTAACCTTGGGGGTATTGAGGTCATGACCTAAAAAAACATTACCAAGGTCGCCTATACCTACAGCATGGGGCGTTTTAACATGGATGGGCTTAAATAGATACACTACTTGCCCAGACCCGAACTTGAATTTGATCCTTTGTTCAAGTCAATTCAGTGGGCTTGCACTTGGACCAGAACGGACTTAAAGTTCCACGTTCGGATCCAGCAAATACTTGGACTTGATCCGGTTGAACCAAGTAGAAACGCTCGTGATCCCGAACTTGCTCCGAACTTGACCAGACTTGATACTTGTCAAGTACTACTTGAACTTGAGCGCAGCTCTGGTACTGATAAACTGTTCATCCTGATTTAGTAATAATGTTTATTATTGTTAAAAGAGTTGTTTCATAATGCATTATTAAAAAATAATTCGTAACTCAAATCAAAAGTTCTAATTTTTACATTAATTAATACAATTTGCATAATTAATATTTTATGCTATTGAAACCAAAATTAATTTCTTAATAGCATCCTATTTATTTACGTCCAAACTTGAACGTATATAGATATTAAGCCGTGGGAAAGGGGCGTTACGTGTGAAAATTATCGGCGCGAAGTCAAATATAACGTTCTAAGTTTACGGAACGTCAAAATGGCAAAAAGAATCCTAATAACATAATTTGACGATGATGAAAATTAAATCTTCGCTCTCCCTCACAAACGCACTCCGACTGGTTTCCGAGTACCAATTACAGCAAATACAGCACCAGGCTAAAAATTTGCGTTGCGTATATACATATGTATCGTCCATTGGCGAAGCCGATGGCTGTTTATGCTCGTATTTACTATTCACTCCATGAATAGAACTACTAATTTGAAAGAGTGGGCCGTCTTCGACTTGGTGTAACGAGTAGCATAGCCACCGCCTGCGTCGGTGGAAGCGTGGAAGCATGATATATAAAGCAATGGGAGAGGACGCGGAGCGACAATTCTAGCTAAATCCAAAGCGTGCTGTGTGCTCTCCCAATGTATTACATATAACATGCTACATGCTATATAAGCGCTTCATGGCAATGTGTACTCGCAAATCTAAAAAGCGCAATTAGGAGAGAGCGAAGATTTAAAAACGGCCAACTTCCACTGTCATCATGATCTTCAAATTATTAGTACGAGCACTGCACAGCCAGCAATTGCTGGCTAAGTAAAGTAAACTAGTAAAAGCCCTGTGCTTCACAGTGGCAATTCGTTTAATATAGCTAGTTGGCGATTCATCATCAAAGAATTATGGTACAACGCTCCAACCCACTAAAGTTCTATCTCAAACTCGGTATTTGGCTATACACGTGAAATTTAACTAATCACTTGATCAATTTAATACCAACATTGTTATTGAGTTTTACTTTCCCGGCCACTAACCATGTACCATGCATATGACATGCAATATACCAGAGCTGCGCTCAAGTTCAAGTAGACCATGAGTATTTCAAGTCATGGTCAAGTTCGGGTCATGGTCAAGTAAAATATAATGGATACTTGAACATTCAAGGCATGGTGAAGTTATTTATTCTACTTGACCCTGAGATTTGAAATCAAGTAGTTATCATGGTCAAGACAAAAAATTCTACTTGAGAGTCAAGTCATGTTCATGGTCAAGTAAAAATGTATAAATCCTTGACCATGAACCATGAGTATTTCAAGTACTTATTCAAGTAACGAAACGTTACGCATATCGAAGTTGTGGCACTATATATTTCAATAGGTTTTCTTTCATAATGTTATCGTTACTCCGAGACTCCGTATCCATACATGTTCTTCTAAACTACATATTTTTGGGTTACGATTCAATATCTCTAGATATTGGAAAGCCACAGCTGTAATAGTGAACGAAAGAAAACGAATATAAAAACTTTGGAGCAGCACCTATGAAAGCAACAGTGTTCAATGTTCGATTGTTGTATAAAATAAACGCGTTGTTAATCAATCAAGTTACTTAAATCCAAGTACTCTTTTCATTCTAAACAATTTAACATCTGTAAAACGTTAAACACTACCACATAAGCCAGTTTGTTTCATTAACAGGGTGGACGCTGAACTGTAGATATTTTCAGTGAAGCACAACCCAAACTTGAATGTTAGCGTAAGTAATTATTATTAACAGGAAAATTCAATGGGAAATGATTTACTTACTTCTAAAAGACTGTTTACCTTACAATTAGCAGAGACTATTCGTAGTTTCTCGTGATTGAAGGTTGGCTAAAACTAAAACACAAGACATTAAAATATCCAACTGAAGCAGCAACTCAAAATTTACTTGGAGAAGCTTGACAATTGTGAATACTATTGTTATTTGCTAAGTTTTAACCATAAATGGTGTACTTGGTGTATTTTAAGTGTGAATACTATTTTTCTATTTCTATTTTTTTAAAAACTTGACAGTTCAAGTCAAGTTCAAGTTCGGGTCATGGTCAAGTCATGGTCAAGTCAAGAGTTGTCCCTGCTATACTTGACCAGGTTCAAGTTACGCGGAAAGTACTTGAATACTTGACCCTGAATTTTCAAGTAATTGTCTGACCATGAACCGTCAAGTTCAAGACCGTCTGAAAAACCTACTTGACTGTCAGGGTCAAGTCAAGTTCAGGGTCAAGTTTGGGATTTACTTGACTTGAGCGCAGCTCTGCAATATACATGGCATAACCGTGTGCCACCTAATTTGTAGATACCTTCGTTAGGGTTTGTCGATTTTTAAATGCCATGGCATAAATGGCAAATTTGGCAGGCATTTAGGGCATTTATTCACATGGGCAAAAAATGATTTTTTATGCCATTCTGGCAGAATTGGCATTTAATATTTTTTGCCTGGGCAAAATTGGCATAAATTAACTATGCTCATGGAACGCTCTATTTCCGCCATCATTACTGCTTGGTCCGACCGTGGCTAACTTGCAAATAGGCTTTCAAACGAGCAAAAGAATGTGGGCTCGTGGATTCGATATACAATTAATTATTTGCAGACACTTCGTCAGATGTTAATAGCCTCAACGAAATTGATGAAGGCGACGAAAAAACCGACGATGAACTTGAAACAATATTGATAATTGAGGAACCGTATTCTGATTGGTTGATGGTACAGAGATTTGGAAAATTGTTAGTTTGTGTTCACATATTTTTAACGATAGTTTTGACTTAGACACAATAGTTTCCAAAAAGTGACAAGTTGGATGAGTATTGTCGGTTATTATAATGTTAAACACTTGGATGAATACTAAAATTACAAATTGAAAACAAATAGACCAGCATTCTCACATTTGTTCCAAATTTTCGATTTGGAATGGTGGCATTTTTGAAAGCATACTCATTGTTGTTGAGTCTGCTGAACAGGTTTGACTTCTTCATGGCAGAATACTGCACATCAACATGCCCCGCAAAAGACTTTTGGCGAGACGTTTTTTGTTGCCTTAATTTTTGCCATTTTTGCCATGCATTTATTGCCTTTTTGCCCGGCATTTATTTTTAAGGGCAAGCCGAAGGCATAAATTGATTTTTTTTGCCTTGCCACGGGCAAAAAATACCGGGCAGGCAAAATACCTAAGGCATTTAAAAATCGACAAACCCTAACCTTCGTACCCTCTAATTACAACTTAATTAGTTATTAAATTTCAAAAATGAACTGTAAGTATGGATGATTTGTGGGGTTAGATTTTATTGCATTTTTGTGACACAATGCTATACAACGTCAACGAAATTCAGACTTCAAGATCGTATCCAAATTACGTAAAATAAACTTGTTTCCACATCGGCAGGTACATGGCACATTGCGTGGTATTTACATATGTACTAAAAGACTTTATAGGGTGGCATATGCATG
The DNA here is from genome assembly GCA_947179485.1 of Allacma fusca. Lineage (NCBI taxonomy): Eukaryota > Metazoa > Arthropoda > Collembola > Symphypleona > Sminthuridae > Allacma > Allacma fusca. Next base: position 50,327,682 of record OX359246.1, read on the forward strand.
GTACATGATTTATGGCCGGGAGAGTAAAACTTACTGTTGCATCACTGTGTGGTGCTTCAACCCTTAGTGGATCAGCATAACGTGCTGATTAAATATGATTTTTTATGCTATTATAAATTGTATATAGCTCAGTGGTACCGCAATAAATAACTGAAGCCTCCGACACTGGACGCACTGATTATTTAAAATAGGAAAAATGAAAGCATTTCATATAAGCGCATCATGTCTCACTTGCTATAGTTGTTAAAGTCCATGGTTACTACAAAGCAATCTTTTCTTCCTAATGATATTGTTAGGGGATATAAAGATCAAATGTATGAATGTTAAGGCTTGTTATTGAAAATTAGTGAGCAAATAACTTCAACTGACAATTCAGAGAATTTATCGCAATGATTTGTAATTCATAAAGAACATTAAACTTAACATTATATAATTAGGCCATTTTTACATAGCTTGTTCTTCGTTTAAATAAATGCAACGTATCATTTAAACCTCCTATCCGTTTCGATTGGATAAAATCTGTAACAGAAACCAACTTCGTCGCTTATTAATGGCTTTATATATTAATTTTTTCATTACTTTCCTTGCGAAAAGCTAAATTTAAAAAATTTAAAAGGGGTTAACTCTGGACCGGTCAGGGTAAAATTATTATGGGTAATTATAAAGGTCCTCCGATTCCATGCAGACAGGCCTTTATATTTATTTGACTATATAATATGTTATTCGAAGTCAAAGTGCCCCGTCACTGTCCTACATAAACAATGGCTTAATATTCAATGTTTAGCCTACATTTCATTGCTTTTTGAAATAACATCACTGTTGTATTGGCTTTATCTGTAGTCACAAATAAACATCGAATGGAACTGTCATCGTAGCTAGATATAAAACACATTGTTAAGAAAACTAAACGCATCCTACTGATGTTAGCAATATTGCCACAGACTTTGGTCAAAATAGGATTAGCTGTTTTTTAAAAACTGAAGCCTCTCCTTTTACAATTTTTAATAATTTTTATCGAATTAGCCATACAAATTCCAATTCCCTGACCTATTTAAGAAATTATATTTTATTCAATAATTGCTCTTTTTACAACATTTCGTATATTCATAGGTATTTTCAGTAATTTCATTGCTGCAGTCCCTTTATCTATTGTTACAACAAAAAAATCGTATGGGAACTGGCGTAAGGGTTTATAACCCATCAGTAACAAAACTAAACTCATCAAATGTATGTTAGCATCATTAGCACAAATTTTGATCAACAGCTGTTTTTAAATTACGTTAGTATTCCTGTAAGTCGGTTGACAAAAAAATCATAATTCTTTTTGAATTAATCTGATGTTGCGGGGTATAAATGTTGTTTAAAATAATTAAATGTGATAAATAAAGGGTATACAGGGTACGTTTAAAACGGTAACAATTAAACTATTTAAGCTTATAAAATGTTGGTCAGCCAGTCTTGCTTTAAAATTGTCCCTTTTAATATGGATTATGCTGGACAACTTTACTAAAATTATTAGAATTGATTACAAAATTGTTACGACATAATGCTATTGAGACATTGACATGAAGTCATTCTTTGTAATTATTGTCTTTATTACAAGTGTCAAAAAGAATCAATATGCAATATTGGTTTTCATTCCAGACATTAAGTAGTATCAACTCAATTTTAAAAACAATCCTAAGCACGGACCGGGTCGTCATGACATATTCAGCTAGTTAAATCTAATCCTTGCGCTTCATTAAGATATGCTTAATGAGTAATTTCTGAAAAACATAAAAAAGGAGCACAATCTTTGCTTCCTTTCCCTTTATAGATAGGAGAGAGTGGCTGTTTTTAAATAGGCTGGCATATTACCATAAAGTATAATTAGGTTAAATAGTATCATTACAGGGGTTACAATCGATGCCTTAGAGAATGATCGATGCTTCGACCATAAATGAATTAGCGAGTGCATCACAAATTTCACTATTTGTGCATTCATATACATTCCCTGCAAGTAGGTTATCTATTGTTACATTAGTTCTTCTGGGTACAACCAGTACTTCATCACCAACATTCCATAGACTACGCCATGAAGTAGTAAAAGCAACCTGACAGTTAAAATAATTACGACTAGCACAGTAGATATCGTGTTTTACCAAAGCATGCAGGTACTTATACATACTCCACAGTGAAACATCGTTGTTTTGCATAGCAAGCCTCTTACAACGACCCCTTTCACAAATACGCATCCGTATATCCTTACTAACCCACGACTTAGCATTAGCTTTAACAATTTTCTGTTTCAAAGGTAAAAGACTATCAAGTATTACACGAATTGTACTAGAAATAACATTGTGGACAAAGTCAATACTATATATAACGTCCTTCTTGTAAGAAACTCCAATCAACTTTACATATTTCGGTATTATATAAATAAAGACCAGTCGAAGTTTTTAAAGTCACGGTATGAGATTACCTTTGAGGAATGGAAGGTGGTAATAAATATAGATAGACATAAATGTGCATGATAATCGAATATTATTTGATATGAGACATCTGATATTGTGTAATCAAGTAAGTAATATTGTCCTTACTCTTCATAATTATAATCATATATAAACGAGAGTGAATTTGTATCAGAGAAGATTATGAATTAGATCCGAGATAATAAAGCTAACTCTTGAATGAGAACAAGCTACGGAGAGATGAGCGTTTGACTCATCTCTCCCATACAATACATTATTTGGTCACGTGCACTCTCACACCTAGCGAGTTCCCCAACACCCAGTATCATTATGCATAAGTATTCCACATTAACATCTCATTCCCCATTCCCCCATAACAAAATATTGCGATGAACGCTTTGAATAGGACACGTTTCAACATTACTTTTTTATTAATTGTATGTCTGACATGTATTGATAGGCGACTTACCGAATGTGAAAAGTAAATTGTGGTGGATAAAAGATGATGACTGATCATATTATCCATGTTTTACAAAATATTCAAAGGTGTACACATTGGATAATTGAGCGGGGTAATTATTATTAGTAGGGTTAAATGAGTCAGTCAAGTAAATGTAATAGATTGTAGGCTACGTTTTGGAGATTTTATTCACGTGGATGTGAAACATCCAATCTTTGCTTGCAAAAATTGATTATTTATTCGATTTTTGACCAGGAAAGGGTATTTTTAATAATCAAGAACGCTGTCAATGCATCATTTTAATTAATTGTATGTCTGACATGTGTTGGTGGACCCCAAAATTACTCTTATACTCTACTTATGTGCTCTCCTACCCAAATTAGAATTTAATCGTGGTGTTTAAATGATGATGACTAATCATATTAGCCAAACTGTACTAATATTCAAAGGTCCACACAATTAGCAAGTGGTACTTGATTCGAATTAACCATACATATTCCAATATGCAATATATTAATATTTTTACTTCTTTTCTCTTTTTTAGTTTTTTCTGCTATGTAATCTAAAATGGTATTCTTTTGTGTTGACCTGAACCGGATTAAGTTGCAGTAACACTCGGTTACTATAACTTAAGTCTGTCCAACTAAACAAAAAATAAATATTAAAAAAGAATAGCTGTTCATATTTCTTTTATTCGACCAAAAAAGCAATTTCTTTAAAATAAAAATCAATGCACTTTTTAAAGAATGAAAAAAATGAACCGCTATGCTTCAACATGTCATGTACAAAAGTGACGACTGCCACCATCATGACAATCACTTTCAAAAACCTAATAGCTAAAACAGAAGTTGCTTTGGCGCCCTCAAAAGTTAAAAACTTCAAAAAAAATCTGGTTGGGTTTGTCAAAGGAATCAATATTCTGTTACTGAAAATGATGAAAACGCTTGAAACGACGAAAATCAATACTACGATATGTGTATAGTTTATAGTCACCATAAAGTAGCCGAGAAGCAGCAGTATACCTTAACTTTATGCAATCCCACAATACGCTGCATTTATTATCCATTGATTACACAATTATTGCAATAATTCCAGGAAATTCGGAAATTCTCACCTGGAAATACTGTCGAAAACACTACGGCGGAATTTCGTATTTTAGAATATTAGGATTGCATAAAGTTAGATCAATCCTTATTCTGAAACAAACGCATGGTGCTGCTACTCGGCTACTTTATGTGGACTATAAACTATACACATATCCTAGCGTTGCTTTTCGTCGTTTCAAGGGTTTTCATCATTTTCAGTAACAGAATATTGATTCCTTTGACAAACCCAAACAGAAAACTTGTTTTTAACTTTTGAGGGCGTCAAAGCAAGCTTATGTTTTAGCTTTTTAGCTATTAGTTTATTTCCAACTTTTTGATGCAAAAGCACAGATTAAAATGGTATCCAATGCTAAGGGGGAAAATGATATTCACGTCCAGTAATGTTAACAACACAGGAAAACAAATGATTTATTTAAACCATAATTAATATTAAACTAAAATATCCCTTAAACTCTGGATGTCTTTCATAGCCTGTTGGTTAGCTATATTAGTTGTTCAATTACAGACCTGCATTCGAACCAAATATTTTCAAATTTCGTATTTGGTTTGTATTTGAATTTGAATTTCAACTTCAATTGGCTTGTAAATTTGTATTCGGTTTATTTATTCGAATAAAATTTAAGACTATTCGATTTGTTCAACCGAATATGACGTAATTTGAATTGTATTTGATTTTCGAATAGAATTCCAGTTTCGGTTCAAATTCGGCTTGAATTGGATTCGAAGTTGGTTTTTCAATTATTCCAAATTATCAACTTTAATAACCCTTGGCTCATTGTGATTTAATTTTCTCCAGAAATTTGAACTATTTGGTAATAATAAGTCGCATGTTTGTAACCGTAATACTACCAGAAAGTATTTAATATACCCTTAAAAACTATTTATTATTATTTGATATATTGGATTCAAAGTAAATTTTTACTTTAAAAAAATTAACTAACTTCCACTAGAAAATAACAATAGAATTAAACATTCAGAATATCAGAATGTCCTACTTATACATTCGAATCATCTAATTTACCCAACATTTTACTAACAATAGCATTAAGTCGGCATTGCTGTAAATCTGACTTCTTAACCGCCATTTGATGAATCATGCTTTCGGCCTCATAGAGATCTACATGTGCCACGACCAGTTATCACGTGTTGGTGTTGACCTATAGACATTTTGCAAGGAATGAACTAAATTCGAAAAACCAAATTTGAAACCAATTCGAATACGAACCGACTAAAAATTTCATTCGCATTTGATACTAAGGGGGCATGCACAAATTATATAACGCTAATTTGCCACATTTTTGACCACCTCCGACCGCGCGTAACGCATACGTAACGCTGTCATCTAACCCCCACCATCATACATAACGCAATGATAACTAATTTAATTTAACCGATAATAAATGTTCATTATGATATGCCTTAATTTAATCCAAACTTTGCATAGATCATACGGCGTAGTTTCCTCAGCCGATCTTCGGGTACCCGAACATCGGATGGTACTGGGCAGGCTTCTTTAGCATGAAAAGGACTTGAACAACTCCAACAGAACCTGCCGTAAAAAATGGAGCCGAAAATTGTTTGCACTTCATTCCTTGTCAAATCAGTGACATCCCACGTAATAAGCTGTAAAAAATGGCGTAGAATGCTCCCAGCTTCTGTGTCAGGTATTTCTGTCAGTAGAATGACCTCTTCAGTCGTAGCCAGCTTCGTTTGTGGTGTCACGGCAGATATTCTAAAATGAAATAATAGAAGTAGTAACATAAGTAAGAAGGTACATGGGGTGTTATAATTAATATTAAGTCTAATAAAAATATATTGTTACCTTAAAAAGCACCGAAAAGGGCAATCTAAAGTTTGATGATCGTGGGCTTCACAATTCATACATGAGGAGTCACTAAACACCGTGATTCCACTTCTTACCCTGGGGTACCCCAGGGTGAGTTGTTCTTGAAGGACAGCTATTTGTTGAGTCTGATGTTGTATAATGCTATTCTGCACGGCCAGCGTCTGATGAAGTTCCGTAACTTCTTCCCTTAACGGATCTTGTTCCAAAGACATTTGCGCCATCATCTGTGACAACTCATCCACCTCATATTCCATTGTAGGATGGAGCAGGATAGTAGAGTTTGGAGGTACCCCCTTTCTGCATATTGGACACCTAAAAAATTAAATACATAACAATTTAAAGGATTTAATCAAGATTTTCAGGATTTTCATCCTCTCCTCTCTGTTCTTAATGACAGTTGCCTTTAATAGTGCGTTAAATAGATTTTTCAAAACTGATTTACTGTAAATATGTTAACAGTTTTTATAAAATGAGACTAAAATTCACTCCGGCTGGGATCGCCTTTGGGAGTGTTAAAAAATTAAAATAAAGTAATAAAAATATACAACTTACCTGTTTGTATTAAGCGATCTATCCTTTGCAACATCCTGTGGATTCAATCTGGCTAGTTGTGCGGCGGCTACAAACGATTTGTCCAGATAGTCAGTGTGGAATACATGACCACAAGAAGTTGTTACGATCGCAGATTCTTCAGGGGTGCCCCTGAAGATCTTGAAGCAAGCGCCGCATCCGAAATACTTTGTCATGATGAAATTACTCGTGTCTTGTAGAAATTGCAGTTCTTTGATTTTCCCACATATTCTTAAAATTTAAACCTCGCTCCCAAATATTTTCACAAAATATTCCAAGAATGCCTACGCGTTAAAATCGGGTCTAATCAAATATTGCGTTACGTAAAAGAGTACACAGGTACTACCTACTTTGCGTAACGTTAGCGTAACGTTAAGAAAAACCACCACCGACCGACTAAGCGTTACATAATTTGTGCATGCCCCCTAATTCGGATTTCAAATACCTGTGTGAATTCGAATTTGAATTGTATTCGGTTTGAAATTCAAACAATGAACAGTTAGGTTATTCGCATTTGATTTGAAAATTCAATTTAATTAAACTTGGCGATTGTATTCGGTTTGATTCGAATTCGATTCGAAAATTCGAATAATATTCGTATTCGAAAACAGGTCTGAGTTCAATATCAGTTGTAAATCCTGACCGGAACTTTCAGTTTGAGGGAATTATTGTGGCTTGCTTAGATTGCAGCATATATTATGCAGATACGTCAGCTAAGCTGAATAGTATCAAGTTTAAGATTTTAATAATTTAATAGACGAATATACATTATAAATTTTTTATCGTTTAGATTGCAAGAATTTATGAAATTTAGTTTTTAATAATTTTAATATTTATTGTACAAAAAGTTAAAAATGTTGTTGAAAACAGGTTTAACAAAAACTATATTTAAGGGCTGATCCCTTAAAGATCCCAGCTCCAAATTTTTATACTAAGGTCCTAGTTACTAAAAGCACCCTCCTGAAAAATTTCATGTAGTTCCAAGGGGTGGAACACACTTGTGTAGCTTGCAATGCTAAATGAACGGAGGCCATGAGTTTTGTTTTAGGAATTTGGTATTAATGTTTTGTTTATTTTTGCAAAGGAATGCCAAACCTTAAGGGCTGTGCGATTGTAAATATTCATGGCGATTCACCTTGCATTCCCATTGACTTTAAGCCTTTGACATTCCAAGTACGACCATTGGTTCACGAGTTATCTGAGAAAGTCACTTTTTGAGGTATAGGTAAAAGCATATAGGTTGCTTTTTTTAGGGGACAAACCTGGGTACGTACACAGACCTCGGCACATCTCCTTTAAAAGCAACTTATTAATTAGTATAAAGGATGATTAGCGCTTTTAAGTTATAATCTAAAATTGTGTAATGTTACGAGCTTCCAGTATGCTGCAAGCAGTTGGTATGTAGCCGAGAAGCAGAGGGAAAAGCTCTCCTCTACGATAGAGTTTCAGCCCGCTGTGCTTCTCGGCATGCTGTATATACCACCGACTTGCTTGGCTACATAGTGAAATAATGTAGTACATAACGGCTTGCTATATAGTGAAATGAGCCGCGAAGGTTTGAATTGTAAAGCCAAGGCCGCGAAACGGTTTAAATCAACGGACAGGAAGCATACATGGGCACCCTAACGAGGGAATGAGGGATGCCTCGCCCTCTCTCTCGTCCTCGCCCTCACAAATTGGGAGAGAGATGCTGAGTACACGTTGTTTTTAGAAGCCCTCACGAACATGAGAGAGGACCTACCTGCCCCTCATGGGTACAGGTACTACTCGGGTATTTGGGTACAGGTACATGTAAAGGTAAATACTGGGTAATATTTGTTGTACCCAAACAGAATGGGTAAATTCTGTGTACAAGCCAATTTTACCTAAATATTGAGCACTTTTACGGGTAAGGGTACAGGTACAAAGAAAACATTAAACGGTTTTTACCTGACAGGAACAGGTACAGATCCAAAAGTACCTGTTCAGAAAACACCTGATTCATATGAGGTACTATTTTATTATCTGGTTGCATTCTCTATTGCATAAAACTGAATTAAAGTAGTTCTTTCCATGACATTCTCGTGCCACTCCATTCAACAGTCTTATACTGCATGCTCGTTTCCGTGTCATGAAATGAGATTCCTTATAAACGGGTTCTAGCATTCCACCGACTGACAATTCCATAGGAGATACCATTAGAAGATGCTTCTGTCTAAAAGCATGGATGAAGATCAAATGTGCAGAGTTCGGAAGTACTAAAATTACCGTGATTGCAAGATTGAGGGCTGGAAGCTCAAGTAGTTATTAATTTTAGCCGTATTCAATTATTTGAAAAACATGATGTAATACATTATAGGGGAATAAATTGGAGCACATTATTAGAATAATTTTTTAAACTGAATTCGCATCATAATAAAAAGTACCCGGGTAGGTAAAACAAAGTACCTGGGTAAAGGTAAAAATTCGGGTACTTTTTGGGTATAAGAAATTTTCAGGAACAGGTAGAAGTTAAAAAAAGGTTTGGGTAGAGGTACCTTCATTCAAGTATTAGGTACTTCAAAGAAGGTACAGGTAAACGTACAACATTCTGTAGTACCCATATTTTGGTACAGGTACAACGTTTTAGTACCCATGAGGTGCACTACTACGGAGAGGATGTGAACGAAAGCGGGGAGGCAGAGTACACACAATCCCTCATGATTTTTTCTTACCCGAACCTTTATGCGAAAATCTTTCAAACATTGTTATGTAGCAAGCCAGTAGTTATAAGTACAAGCATGTTTTCATTAACCATTACATATTACAATAACATCCTTCCATAATGCTTATGTATCGCATTCCTTAACTATTGTATATTGGGGAGAGCATCTTCGCTTGCTCTCTCTCTATACATATGTATATGCTGTGCGTAACATGCCCCTCCGGATGAAGAAGAAAGCTCCGGCTGCTTTGTGGGCCTCAACGTACTTCTTCGTGCACTTGCTTGTGCCGTCTCCCTTGCTGTGACGTCACGTGGCGGACAGCTCAAATTTGTTCCTCGTATTGTCTTCGTACTTTTTCCTTCATCTGGAATTTTCTTCATTTCATATTTTGTATTTGCATTATTCATAAACTGTTTAATTTACACCAAATTTTCACAAGTTGGTTCTCATAATGTGTTATATACATACCGGGGGGTCAAAAAATGTTGGTCCCCAAAATATATAAGTTTTGAGTGTTTTAACCAGACCATTAGTGTTGGACTATACTAAATACGATGTAAAATTGGAATTCACCTCAGATAAGTTGAACAGTATCCATTACTTACAGTATTATATTGAAAAAATCATTTTCTCATGCTATGTAATATTAACCGTACAATGTACGTGTATTCCATGCTATAAATAACGTAATTAAATATTAAAAAGACAAATATTTTTGGGTTGCTTTCAGGAATTATGGGGACAGGGAGGGCGGTTGAAAATCGTCACAAGTTGATCAGACTTGGTCAGAAATTCAGAAATTGGGGACTTTGTATGGCCATACGGGATGGGTTATAATTATTGTTCCATTTCCTTTTCTATACATTATTCTTGAAGAATCAGTTATGTAAAATGCTTATATAGTATATGAGTAATGACTATGTATATGTAGCATGATTTTGTATGATGTAATTACAGGCACATCGATTTAACCTAAATTTAACCTTAAAACTAATAAGTGGTACTCAATCCATTTTCAGATTCTGAAGTGTTTGCTTGTGACTTTCTGCGGTGAGGGGCTAGCGGCCTCCAACGTGATTAATTTATCCGACTCATTGTGTTTCTGGTTGGCAACGCTGGAGCTCCACTGCATTTCTTATTGTAAGTAACTAAAGTAACTCAAATAAATAAACAAATATTAGTATCCGTATTAAATCATAAATAAATCGCAATATAATGTACATGTATTAAAAGCGTTTGCAAATTATAAGTCAACAGGAAGTAAACGTCGAAGCCATCTGTAGGAAGCCATCCTCAAGAAAGAAAACCGCAAAGAGTTAGATCTTTAGTCTGTACAACGGTAGGCTAGGGAGTATGGATGTGGGATGGCATGGGCAGCCAACGCTACATCCAGGTTAACGTGGGCACGTAGGTGTGACGTTTTTGGGAGTATGGGAAATATTGAATCTGGGCGAATTATTTCACAGATTATTTCACTTGAGCGTACAAAACTGAATAGTTAGTCGACCAGGGAAAAAGTTAACCGAGGCTGATCTCGTTCAGGAACGGGACAGAATTAATAATCTTAAGAAACGTAAGAATAGGCAAACAAATTTTCGCCCGCTTGGTTGTGGGCGCGGGTGGATCGGCGAAATTCAGAATCAAACCCTCAAGATTGGACCCAAGAAGTTTTTGAGTTTCCTCCACTAATAGCTGTTGCTGTGTTTTGCTACGTCGTTTGGTTAGGTATTGTAGCTTCCGGGGTTTTTATCAGGGCATCCCTATACGATGTTGGCTTAGGTACATCTATTGGCAATTCATTCCGTGGTGGTATAGCTGTAGAATTACTGTTAGGTGTTGATTCCACTGTATTTGGAATTATTTCAGTCGCACTTGGAGGAAACGGCAATGTAAATTTTTGAGAAATTTAAGGTTCCAGGTTACGCGTTTCATCATGTTCTCGTGGACCATGAAAGTCTCTGTCAGGAATTGATGTTGATATATCTCTGTGGACTAAATCCGGATTGAGAGGTTCGGATAGAATCGTTTTTTCTGTAAAGCACGAAAGTTTAGGATAGTAGGGTTTCAGTCTACTAACATGTATGGTATATGTGCGCAGCTGATCACCCTCTCTGGCTCTGAAAGTGTAATTAACAGCAATGATGTTCGCTGGGGATACCGTCTCTCAGGACGGACGGCAAAAATTGGGACGGGATAGGGACTTTGAGACGGATTCAGTTCTAAAAATTAAGAGAGGAGAGGGACTGAGACGGGATCGAGACGTTGACTGAAAAATACATTAATAATAGGGACGAATACTTGGGACGTTTCGATTTAATCCAGTCACCGCCACTCTCACTATTTACTACCTCGTTCATTTATATGTGCTGTATGCCATACATATGTAGCAATGAATATAACAATGGTGTGTACCAGGAATGGTTGTCACGTGAGATGGAGAGAGGGATAGGGATATGATAGGGATACGGACGGGACGGGGACGTTCATTAACGACGTTAGCGCTAACTGGCCGTGACTGAGACTAGATCGTCTGACGTTCAGGACGGATTGGAGGGACGTAGGGATTTGTGACTGAGTGTTACCAGGGATATGGACGTAACTAGTAGGGATTTTCCCAACATTGATTAACATGAGAGTTTTTAACAATAATTGCAGAGTCCATTGTATCGTGGCTGTAATTTTAAACTAACTCTGGGCTGAATTTTTCGGGCTTCAATGAACACAAAGTCACCAATATCGAACTCAACTTGACGTTTGGATTGATTTACTCGTGCCGCATATTTGCGTCTCTGTATTTCAATAAGTTCCTTTCCTCGGCGCCAATTTCGTGTTATGTCCTCGACAGCTCGACCATGAATTGGTGTAAGGGAAATAGCATTACTCATTGGATCGCGTGCATTGTATCCATGTAAAAGAAAAAATGGAGTTGTACCCGTGAGATGTTTGAATTGTAGTATTAATCCCATTTGTCAATAAGGCCACTATTTTTGTCCAAGCATGTTGAGTCTCTTGCTGATACATTGTTATGGCATCGCCTAAAGTTCGATGGCACACTGGGTTTGAGGCCGAAATGAGGCTGAATAGGCCATTTCGAATGAAAATGTCTTACTGAGTTCTTCCATTACTTGATTTTTAAATTCGGTACCCAGATCGGACTGAATTATTTCGGGAAGGGAGTAGTTCGCCATGATCTTGTTCATGAGGAATTTAGCAATTATTTTAGCATCAACATGTGGATGTACTTCGGCAATAAAAATTTAGTAAGGTAACATATCGCGGTTAGTATGTACCGTGGGCGTACTTCGGGATTAGTAATTCGGGACGTCAACTTGGATTCTCTGGAAAGGTTGTGTGGGAACAGGTATAAACACGAATTCTCCAGCTTCCCTCTGTTTCGGAGCCTTCCGTTTCTGAAAAATGTCGCATGTCCTGATATAGTTGATGATTTCCTTCTTCGTGTCGCTCCAATAAAATGCTTCCAGAATTTTGTTTTAGTATATCCGAAGTGGGCAAATGCATTGTGGTGTCTGCATATGACATCCATAGTTAGGGTTTTGGGAACCACCATAAGGATTGTGGCTCCGGCTGTTCTCATGAACCGACATAACAATCCATCGTGAATGCAGTAATTTTTTCGGAGCTGGGCAGGAGTGGGTAGGGATTGAATTATCTCTTGTAACTCCGGATCTTGCTCCTGCTGTTCGCGGAGTGTAGTAGCACAAATGGCGTTGATGGCTAAATTAGCGTCTTCATCTGTTGCGTCAAATGTAGGGTCTTCGAAAGGATTCCTGGATAAGCAATCTGCCACAAAGTGTGTTTTTCCTTTTGCATATTCAATAGTTATGTCGTATTCCATTAATACCAGATTCATTCGCTGAAGTTTGGGAGATATGTGATCACGTGTTTTCATTAGGTAACACAGTGAGTGATGGTCTGTTCGCACTGTAAATTGGATACCTAAAAGATATTCTCGGAGCTTCTGGACTCCCAAAGTGATAGCCATAAGTTCTAGGAGTCGTATGTGATAATTTTTCTTTTGTTTGTCGAGTCATCGACTTATATATACGACTGGGTGCTCTTTCCCGTCTACCCCAATTTGAAAAAAGTATGCTCCAATACCGTATGTACTTGCATCGGAGTACAAAAAGGTTTTCATTGCAGCGTCATAATGGGCCAGGATGGGCTGTGTAGTTAATTGATTTTTGAGGAATTCAAAACTGTTTTGACAGGCTGGTGTCCACTGAAATGATGTATCCTTCCGAATTAGATCTATTAGAGGCGCAGCGACCATACTATAATTTATGATGAATTTTCGAAAGAATCCCGTCATACCTAAAAGTGATTGGATTCCTTGTACTGAGGTAGGAGGTTTCATTTCGTTCATTGCAATGAGGTTATCGGGATGCGGTTGAATTCCTGCTGAGCTGACGGTGTATCCTAATAGGCTAATTTTATCGAATGCAAATGAGCATTTTCCAGGCTGGAACTTCATGTTATATTGCCGGAATCTTGTAAATAGTTTCCGTAGTTTGATGACGTGTTCATCTATCGTTTTCGACAACCAATATGTCATCCACGTATGCTAGCGCTGTTTTGTACTTCAAATCGCTGAGGATTAAGTCGATAACCCTACAAACATGGGAAGGGGCGCATACGACTTCAAATGGCATTATTTTAAATTGATATTAACCTTCTCGTGTTATAAACGACAGTTTTTCTCTGGAGTCTGGTTCAACCGGTATTTGGTGGAATCCACTGAATAAATCCAGGGTGGAAAAATATTTGTGTCGTCGTAGTATTTCATCTATTTGAGGCAAGGGCCAATGTTGAACTTTTGGTATCCTATTCAGGGACCGTAGGTCCACTACGACTCTGGCTCTCCGTATCCCTTGGTCATTTGGTTTCTTCATTACTACGATGAAAGGAGATGTGTAGGGTGATTAGATGGTTCTATTATGTCATTTGCAACCATCTGTTTGACTTCATCATTTATTAGTTTGGCCTGTTCTGCGGCCATTCGGTAAGGTTTATGACGCACTATTTGTCCTTCTTCTGTTTGCAATTTAAAGGGTAGTACTATACATTCACCTATTTCTCTTGGTGTAAATGCAAAGGATGGCCGAAATTTCTTGAGTAATTTCCGAATTTTCTCTTTGTCATGGCTTTTGAACGTAGGGTTAATCTTTATAGTTTCGATCTCCTCATCTATTTTTGATGACTCAGCTTGGTAGGTTTGGAGACCTTGTACCGAGGCAACGGCTTCTGTATCTTGAAGTTGCATTATTGTTCCAATTCCTAAACCATTGGGTAAAACTACATCATTGTTCCTTGGATTTGTCACGAGCATTTTTGTTGATGCAGGGTTGGTAATGGAATGAGGTATTAATAGTCCGTATTGGTGATGCATCGCGTCGTGTGTTTCAAAATATGCTGACGTGGCAAAGTTAATTTCGGACGTGACTGAAACATAGGCATGAGAACGTGCAGGAATTTTGTGCATTCTGAACATTATTTAAGGAAAGTCGGCACACACTTCGAAGATATGCTGGCATGATGGGTTCGTTGCTACAGCTCGATTGCTTACGTTAATTTTGTTCGCGGTAATCTGCACTGATTTGTGATATGGTATTCGTTTGTTAATTCTTCTGCGAGTAGGATTAGTGGAGGCATGCATAAATAGTTCCGAGTCATCTGATGTATACTCATACTCTGTCGATGCTGCAGATTCTTTGAATTTGACTTCCTGTGGTGCTGCTTGTATATGCAAAATAGACGTTTGACTGGATGAGGAATTTTGTGTGCTTTGGAATTCTGTTTGGGTCGCGACATTATTTGGTGCAATTGGAAATTCCCATTGTTTCCGAACGATTTCGCTGGGCTGAATGAACTGATAAATAATTTCCACGTAACCCGTAAATTTGTTGTATATGTAGTTTTTTCTGTATTAATGGTGAAACCTCCTTTAGAGTATGAGAATTCTGTACCGATAATTGCACGTAAAGCGAATCCGGGTGCTATGCTAAATGGATGCAAAAAGGTACAATGGTTAATTTTATTTTTAATGAGAGCCATACCCGCATTCTCCATCCCTGTTTCCGGATGCGTCTATTGTTGTACAGGGCAATTTTGTTGAGTTTGGTGGTAATAATGCTGGGCTGATGAGGCTAGCTGCGGCACCGGTGTCTATGAGGCAGGTGGTTCTGTGGTCTCCAATTGTCACTGGAATTTTAAGCGAGCATGTTACTGAATTGATGTAGCTGGCGTTGCTGTTCTGTCTGATTGTAATTGATGGGATGTATGCTATTTTATGAGTGGTCAGGTTGGTGGTGTAGCTTAATGGTTTCCGTAATCTGGTATCTGGGCGTGGCTTAAGGTTGGTCCCGTGAGCATAGGCGGTTGACGTTGTGGGACTGGACACACGTGCTTGCTCTAGTTTAAATTAGCCTGAGCATGGTTCTGAAAATTGCGAGGTTGGAAGGATCGTTGTTTCTGATATTACATATAGTGCATTGGAACAGGTTGCCGACAAACCGCTGCCTTATGTCCTGGGCGTTGACAGCGCTTACATTTGATGTCGGATGATTGTATGGCCTTAGCCCTGCAATCCTTAGCTCGACGGCCATCTTTTTGACAGTAGTAGCGATTGCCGGAAGAGATTTCTTGAAGACATTCTTCAGTATGTTGTTGAAATTGTCGCGGGTCGGGTTGTTGAAAGGTGGCTCTCCTCTGGGGTCGCGGACTTATACCTTGCGGTGAGGATATGGCCATGACGGTGGTCTGGTTGTGTTGCTGTTGGAAGGCGTTCATTAGGACTTCCAATTTTTTGGACAGCTGGAATACTTCCTGGTCTACCGATCCTACAACGGAAGGTTGTTGGCAACCGTTGTTCATATGTATGGAGGGCGGTTAGTAGGCCCCGAAACGTTGTTATTTTCTCTTGAAAATTTCGTAGGAAATTAAATGCGGAGTCATCAAGGCGACTCCTGATGTGCACGACTGCTTGTTCTTCATTTAGATTCTTCCATTCATCTTTCGCAGCGGCTTTAACTTTCAACGCAAATAGACTTTCGCTTTTCGTTCGGGAGTTTGCACATAGACAGTGCATCCAATAATTTTCCTTGGGTATCTTGAACGTCTCTAGGCATATCTCGCAGAATGGTCTCCTGAAATTGTTTAAACGTATGGTAGTGTGTAGCAGGCATGCTGCTACACTGCTTGATGTAATCGGCTGCCGTTTGCACGAATCAGATAATTGCCGTTTGGCAAAAATCTTCTTAGTTTCATCCTCTTCATTTGAGTTCAGAAAGAATTCTTCACATTTCTGGAAAAAGCTCTCCGTAGAAACGTCTGGTGGTTTTAGGGGGCTTCTCAAATAGGTAAACGTGATGGTAAGCCATGCTGCTGTTCAAATTGTGATTACCTGTAGCTATGCGATATTGAATAGGTTGTGGGGGAATGAGTTGCGTCTGTTCGAGTTCCGCAAAAATATCGGGCAAAGACGCAACAGAACCGGCGGGGCTTACAGATGGAACCGGTGACGCTAATAATCTACGGGGTTTTTGGAAATAGGAACTAGATGGATGGGAATTGCTGTGGATTGAACTCAGTTGATCCAATCGCGTTTAGATGATTAACACTATTCACTCAATTTAAAGCTGTCGCCAGAAGGATATGGTTCGAGCCAGAATTGCTCCGGGATAGTATACGTAAGACATGGCGTAAGACGCGGATATATACTGCCTGGGTAGAAAATTCCCAACCTTCAGATGTGCGGTTATGTGTTAGTGCGAGTTCATGTAAGATTGTCAGGTAGATGTCGTAGTCTAGTAGATTGTGCTCGCGACCATCGGCGGCCAAGATTCGAGAGGCATAATCCTCCGCCAAAACTCTGAGTAATCTTTCCGGAGTGTCGTAGAGAGTTGCTAGCGTTGATTCTATCCGGATAATTAGTATTAGTGAAATTAGACCTTACAGTTTCGTTGTCAACTCCGGTGTTAAGTGATGATCGGTTGGTGAATCCGGCAACCGGTGTGCTAGTAAAAGCGGGCTGTATGCTATCCGATACGATAAATGGTCTCTGGTTGAACGTCAGTTCCAGCGTATATCAGAAGTTTATCGGTATATATTTTGTGGAACTTATATAAATGCAAGGCACGTTCCACTGTGTGGTTCGGAAATGTTTCTCTCGCAGCGACTTGATCGTCTATTGTTAAAGTAACTCGACGCGCCTCTTCACAAGTAACTAGAATAAAGTTCGTATCATTATATCGTACGAAGTCACTCATTAGTCACGCACCTCAGTAATTTTATACTATTGGACATTTAATCACTAGAGTCAATGTGTGGTATCCACTCGTTATTGTCACTTAATAATGTGGGTTGCCTGGAACATATTCACTGTTTTCTGCAACACCAAAAGTGTCGTAATATGTGATCACCCACTCGCGGAAACCCGTAAAGGTCGAAGTTATGTTATATTGGGAAATTATGTCCGAGTAGTTACGTAATATTGGTTCGAATTCAATGTACCTGTTTAGGTGTTGCTGTATGTACTGTTGCGGAAGTGTGGAAGCGGAAAATAAGTTTGCGTATGCTAACTCTAGTTCGATGATATATTTGGAGAGTGTCTCGGGTAACTGTTGGTCGTCTATTTTGTATACTTTGCAGAACGATAACTTGGTTGTCATGTTGGCATAATAGAGAAATAAATACACTAAACAAATGTAAGACGGCTGGACTGATAGAAAGTCCAGGAGCCCGTTACCTCCACCATGTTACGATAAAATATTATTGGGGATGGGGGATGATTGTAGATTGTTGATGTGAGTTTGTATGTATTTATGTACTGAGTTTGGGGCATGGGGCTCGCTCGGAGTGAGAGTGTACGTGATCAAATAAGGTACTGTATGAGATGGGAAGGTTAATTTAAAGAGTTAAATAGAGTTTACTAATTGTGAGTTGAGAGATTAATCAGAACTAAGGAGTGAACTGTCGTTCACTCCTTATAAGTACAAGCATGTTTTCAGTAACCATTACATATTACAATAACATCCTTCCATAATGCTTATGTATCGCATTCCTTAACTATTGTATATTGGGGAGAGCATCTTCGCTTGCTCTCTCTACATATATGTATATGCTGTGCGTAACAATTGATTTTATCTCAAAACTATAATAATTGTAGTCCGTCTACTGAAATTTTGCATTTGTCCGGAAATCAAAATATAAGGAATACAGGCACTTTATACTAATGAATTAGAATTTTGCCCTAAATCGAAAAAAACATTTTTCGTGACAATTTTCATGATTTTTATACTTGACTTTATGCCAGGAAACCTAATTTGTTGGAACGAATAAATCCATAGCTAAATGTTTCATACCCATACTCTACTTTCAGTTAAAGGCTTTTACCCTTTGTACCCATACCTGGTGGGTTATAACCAAAATATGTTTAACCACCAGTACTCAAACCGGATGGGTGAAAAAATGCGTACCTAACACTCACCTGTACCCAAATACCTATGTAATCCCTGTAACAATGAGGGATACTATTATTCATACGAAAAGCTTCATCGTAGTAGTAGTGATGGTTGTCGTCCTTATGTACATGCAATGTTGAAGCATAGCGGTTCATTTTTTCTTTCATTTATGCAAAAAAATGATTTAAAATAAAAATCAAAGCATTATTTTCTTTTTAACATTCCTTTTTTGTTGACTTGGACAGGCTTAAGTTATAGTAACCAAGTGTTCAACTTAATTCTGTCCAAGTCAACAAAAAATTCAGAATAAAAAAATAAAAAAAGTAAAAAGATAGCAGAAATAATACCGCAATGCTAAACAAGTTACCAACAACATGGGTATCTCTCAGTACTAAAAGAAGGATGACCATAGCTCAATTTTTTAAAACTTCGCGCGAAGGGAGGATCTTAGGATTTAACCAAGCAGAAGCGTTCCCGCGGGGAAGCAAGTTATCACCGTACAACCATATTATAGAAATCCTAGCCAACCAGAAGCGTCAGGTGAAGCAAGCAAGTTATCACCGAATAACCATATCCCGTGCAATATGCAAACTTGGCGCGAAGGGAGGAGTTTAACTCTTAGCTACCAAACATGAGAACGCTTAGTACAGTAGCGACGCACGCAAGTAACGGAAGAGCATGGGAGAACATCGTGGCATATCAATTCGGCACTCTTAGTTGATCATGATCTATAGGCACGAACGCATTCACCAACTATCTTTTTCAAGACAATTCTAATTCTTATTTAACCAACTGTCTTTTTCAAGACAAATATAAATTTTCCAAGTTATTACAACTGTCTTTTTCAAGACAAATAACTCAATCGAAAATATTCTTTTGACCAAATCAAGTCTTTTTTGACAAACTAAAGTCTTTTTGGACAAACTAAAGTCTTTTTGGACAAACTAGTCTTTTTGGACAAACTAAAGTCTTTTTTGACCAACTAAATTCTTTTTGACCAATTAAATTCTTTTTTGACAAACAAAAGTATTTTTTGACCAACTAAAGTCTTTTTTGACCAACTAAAGTATTTTTTGACATACTTAAGTCTTTTTTGACAAACTAGTCTTTTTTGACAAACTAAAGTCTTTTTTGACAAACTAGTCTTTTTTGACAAACTAAAGTCTTTTTTGACAAACTAAAGTCTTTTTTGACAAACTAAAGTCTTTTTTGACAAACTAAAGTCTTTTTTGACAAACTAAAATCTTTTTTGACAAACTAAAGTCTTTTTTGACAAACTAGTCTTTTTTGACAAAATTTGAGATTTTTAGCTACTATTTAGCATCATCAATGAGGGTGAAACAGAATTTAAGCAACAGCATACAGGAATTACCAGAGGAAGTTCCTGGAACTTCTGCAAGTGCAACCACTTACCTGGCAGAATACAACAAAAAATATGCTGAATCCCATCGGGAGCGCATTAATGAGGTTCGACGGCAGAGAAAGAATGAAATGAGTCAAATTGTTAATGAATACAATCGTCGAGTGAGAGAAGTTCATCGCGATGAATACATTGAACGTAAGAGAGAGTTGCGTATTTGAGCATATCTTAACGAAGCAGATTGACAGAATTTTCAGCATTTATAAAAAACACCAACAATGCAAACATTCTTGAACATTTTATTGGACCTATGGATGTTCAATGTCCATTTTGCGACGCTCTTCATTTTGCAATCGAAGGAACAAGCAAAGGTTCTGGTGCAAGCAAAAATTATACTTTTAGCAGTTGTTGCAACAAGGGTAAGCTAGAGAACTTAAAAAAAATGAATTATCGGACGAAATTGACAGTTTGTTGTATAATAAAAAATTCATGGGAAATATCCGGTCCTATAATAGCTCAATTGCTATGGCGTCATGTGGTGGAAAACTAGATAAGGTACCAGCTGGTCCAATTGTTTTCCGTTTTTATGGACAACTATACAACCGAAGTGGTCCACTTCACCCTGGTGATAATGTGACACCATCATATGCCCAGCTGTATGTATTTGATAGCGAACAAGCATCAGATATACGACAACAAAATCCACAAAATAAAGGCTGTGAGCCTGCAATATTGAATCAACTACACGCGTTTATGATTAATAACAACAAATTGGTTGATTGCTACCGAATGCTTAAGGAGGTAGACGATGAAATGATTGAAAACGGAATCGGTACCAAAAATCTGCAAATGAAAATTTCTGTTAAAAACAATTTTGATACGAGGAGGTACAACATAGCAAGAACAAATGAAATTGCTATGGTATTTACTGATGATGATGGTTGTGCACCAAGAAATCGCGATATTCTGGTTTATCTTCGTAGTGACAGGAAAACACAAAATATAAGCATATTGGAACCATTTTTGGACGCCCTCACTTACCCTATTTTCTTTCCAACAGGAACGAAAGGATGGAACTTAGAATTAACAGACAGTAATGGAGGAAAAGTAACTGAAATGGATTACTTTAGCTACCACCTACAAGTACGACAAAATCAAAGCAATTTCCTCCTTCGTGGTGGAAAATTGACACATCAAATAAAGGTTGATTGGTATACAAGGATGGAAGCAAACAGACTATATTACATACGACACAATCAAAAAAACTTAAGGCAGAAAACTATTCTGCTTTACACGAGTATGTCAAAAATAAAGCAGACTAAAGTGGTAGACAAGTCGGGAAAACGATTATACTTCCTGCAACTTTCATTGGAAGTGTACGCAACATGCAGCAGCGATATCAGGTTGCAATGGCAATCGTACATGTTTTTGGAAAACCTGATTTATTTGTAACTATTACGGCTAATCCAAATTGGCCAGAAATAAAAGCCAATCTGCTGCCAGGGCAGTCGGCTCAGGACCGACCAGATTTGGTCGCGAGAGTTTTTAACATTAAGTTAAAGGAAATAATTAATGATATTCACAAATCCGGGATTTTTGGACCAAGTTAAGCTTATTGTTTTTCAATTGAATTTCAGAAAGGTGGTAATCCACACGCTCATCTATTATGGATTGGAAGCGGTTTAGAAATGAAAGACTCAACAGTTGTTGATGAAATCGTTTCCGCACAAATTCCCGATGCTGAGAAAGAACCACGTTTGTACGAAATTGTAAAGCAGCATATGCTTCACAGCCCATGCTCTACAAGATGTATGGATGGTGGTAAATGCAAAAAGCAATTCCCCAAAGATTATCTCAAAGAGACTGATACATCTAATGATGGATTTCCTTTATACAAACGACCAGATAACAATAGAAAAATAGTGAAAGGAAAGGACGTATTTACAAATCAACATGTTGTTCCTTATAATCCATATTTACTTCTCAAGTACAACTGCCACATCAACATGGAAGTTTGTTCCACTGTGAAAGCAGTAAAGTACATTTACAAGTATATATATAAAGGTCACGATTGTGCTGAAATCGTTGTTGACGAAGGACCAGTTAAAGTCGATGAAATTGACCAACATACTGATGCACGGTACGTGAGTGCCCCTGAAGCCATGTGGCGAATTTTTGGATTTTGGATGGGTGATAAATCGCATACCGTATTGAGGCTTAATGTTCATGAACCTAATGAACAAGTTGTATATTATAATGCAGGAAACGAAGAACAAGCTTTGGAAAACATAAAAGATTCTAATTTACTTTCATATTTCAAACTCAATGCGGACGAGACTGATGACTTGGCAAAAACTTTGCTTTATTCTGAAATCCCAAATCTTTATACTTGGCAAAAGGGACGATGGCAACGTCGTGTCCATGGATTTGATTCAAATGTAATTGGACGCATGTACCATGTCAGTCCTGTGTGCCAAGAACGATATGCTATAAAGCTGTTACTACTAAACTGTAAAGGCGCCAAGTCTTTTGAGGACTTAAGAACAGTTAATGGGGAATTATGTGCAACTTTTAAAGAAGCATGTGTGAGATTGCATCTTATGGAAAGTGATGACCACTGGTATGATACCATTGATGAAGCATTACTTCACCAAATGCCAAGGCAGCTGAGACAACTTTTCGCAATTATATGCCTTTTCGGCTCAACAGCAAATGCACTTGAAATGTATGAGTTTTACAAGGTAAACCTAATTGAAGATTTTCAAAGGAACAACGATCCTGTAGTTTCTGAACAATTTGCACTTCAAGATATTCAGACTATTTTGAGACTACATGGAAAGTCTTTAAAAGATTTCAATCTTCCAGAATGTCATCATTATGACTTCTTCAATGTACGAAATATTTGATTTAGACGAAGAGCATAATCTCTTCACAAGCAGTTACGCACAATTAAATGAAGCCCAGAAAAATGTTGTAGATACAGTTACTCAACATATTGAGAATAAATCGTCTGATTGAAAGAATTGCTTTCATTTAAATGGTCCAGGTGGTAGTGGGAAAACCTTTGTTTACGAGACACTTCTGAATTATGTAAGAGGGAAGAAATTTAATGATCACCAAGGTGTTGCAATTGCTGTGGCGTCAACCGGAATCGCAGCGACACTTCCAAAAGGACGAAGAACCTCACATTCTCAATTTGGCATCCCACTAAATGCTACAAGTGAAAGTACTTCAAATATTAGACCGCACAGCGCTGAAGCAGATCGCATTCGTAATTCACAAATTATAATTTGGGACGAATGTACTATGGTTAGCAAATACAGTCTGGATGTAGTAGATCGGTTACTTCAAGAAGTTATGGGTAACACTAATCCTTTTGGAGGTAAAATAATTATTTTAGGAGGCGATTTTAGACAAATTTTGATTGTCGTTAAACCAGGAAATAAACTTTCAACGCTGCAAACAAATTTAAAAAATAGTTCTGTTTGGAAACGTTTTCAAACTTTCAAGCTAACCGCTAATATGAGAGCACGAAATGATTTGGATTTCGCACACTGGGTATTAAAACTTGGCGATGGTCGTTTGAATATGATGGTAGATAGTAAATCTGATACTGTTGAAATTCCGGATCACTTTTTAACAAATGAAAAATTAATTGATGAGCTGTTTGAGGGAATGACAGATTGTAATGTTCGAGAGTTTTCTAACAGAGTCATACTTTGTGCATTAAACGAAGACTCATTTACGATAAATGACCAGGTTCTTAAGCTGCTTCCTGGTGATGAGCTAACTTACAAAAGCATAGATTCTGTGGATTGTGCAACACGGGATGACTCAGGTTATTACCCGGTTGAATATCTTAATACCATTACTCCATCTGGCATGCCCACTCACATTTTGAAACTCAAATCAGGAGCAATTATTATGCTATTGCGTAATTTAAATACTAAGCGTGGTTTATGTAACGGTACCAGACTTATTGTAACAAAACTGCAAAGAAATCTCATTTTAACTACAGTTTTGACTGGAAGAGCTGCTGGTGAAGCTTTTTTTATTCCTCGCATAACATTAACTTCCAGCGAAGGAGATTTTCCATTTGTATTAAAGCGTCGTCAATTTCCGATTAGATTGAGCTTTGCGATGACAGTTAATAAATCACAAGGACAGAGTTTTGATAGAGTAGGCATATATTTGCCCAAACCTGTTTTCACACATGGACAGCTATACGTAGCCTTTTCCAGAGCTAAATGCAAAAACAATGTAAGAGTTGTTATTGTTAACACCGCTGAGCAAGGTGAAATCATGGGATAAGATGAGGGAGTGTACACAAGCAATTGTGTATACAAAGAAATACTTTAGTTTTTAAATTGTTAATGCAGTACAAGCCGAAACAATTCCTGTGCGAAGCACAGGCTTATCAGCTAGTCCTCTCTACTAATTTGAAAGAGTGGGCCGTCTTCGTCTTGGTGTAATACGAATTTGAGAATCTTTCCGCAGGCTTTTTTTATTGGCTGAGCCACCAATAACTCGGTAAATAAATTTTAAAAAAATTATAAAGCACTAGCAATCACGCCAACCGCCAAGGCGGATGGGATGTCTGGCGTCAATGAATTTTAAATGTAATAATAATATGTTCACGACAGGGACTCTCTCGCTTAAGTCGAGCACCAGTGAGGAATTATTTTTAAAATCGAGTGAGCTAACTATTAATATGGTTGTGTGAGCCAGTCAACTATATGCACGGAAGGCTATTCGTTGGAGATTTTGTTAACGTGGACTTGAAACATTCAAACATGGCTTACAAAAACTGAATATTTACAAAAAATGTGAACATACTTTTGTTCTTGACTATTACGTCACTTTCTTTTCTTATTTTCTTTTCACGATCCATTTCTTAACGTTACAAGTACCCAGGGTTGCCCATTTGAAAACGCCAAAGCATTTTATGCAGGCAATTTGAGCATTTTCAATTCTGGATATTTATGACACTGAGTATTTATTGAGGTGAATATTTGTAACATTTTAGAATGAAAAATATCATTCCTTGCACGCAATATTTATATTTCAGTCCCTTTGATTAATCTTGATAATTTTGATGTTAAAAGAACTTGACAGACATCTGAACTTGGCGTTCAAAACTTCCATGGGGTTGCATTTTAGTCCTATTTTGCCTGCATTTTTCAAAAATCTCCGTCTCGGGCTTCATAAATGTGGGAGACAGTGTTACTCTACACCAGTGATGCTCATTCGAATTCCCAATACTCTAAAATACGCTATGTAGAAATGCGCCAGTTACACCTGCCGTTACTACTACAAAATTCAGATGTGACAGTGTAAACCACTACCTCTAATTACAACACATTTATATTTACGCAAAACACTACCCACTACCACTACCAGTACTTTTGTTGGCGCCTACCTAACCACTACCGAAACACTACTCTAAAAAAATTATATTCGCCACCCACTACTCTACACTTGGCTAACGCAAGATGTTGGAATTTTAAAAACAGTTTTTAATAAAACGTTAGAACCATACAAAATTAACACTAAAAATGTAGTACCTCTCCATCCATTTCAGATTACAAAATGCCTCAGAAATTATTTCATTACCAGCATTTGCTAACAAACCGAGCAGCCCTACATATGTCAAAACAGCCAATTACCACCGGTCTGCCCGGTGCTACTCTAAAACTGGTTATGGAAGTACTAGTACTATTTATTAGAGAAAGGGAGGCTTGTTGAATTTTTCCCATAAGGCTGGACGTATATTAAATTCAAAAATTTATTAGAAAGCGAGAATTCGTAATCTACCTTTGAAATTGGTTTTCTGAATTTTTCTCTTTAATTCCCGGCTTCGGCTGATCAAACTTTCTTTGGATCGTCCATAAATACCCTGAATTTCGAGAATGTCCTTCATTGTCCGTTTGTTTTTGGGTTTGTTCAGCAATACCATTTGAGCTGAGTTCAACTGTTATATTTGGCACCGGACAGTCCGTTGCCACTTTCTTACACCTTTTGTCCATATCGATAGCTTCTAGCTTCCAACAATGGAAATAAATTTCTGAACTGACACTAATAAGCGGAAATTCCAAACGATACCTAATAACCTAATGCGTGGAACACAGCAAAGGTACTATACTATCAGTTTATTTTTACGAATGAATTTCGATGGATGAAATTCTCATAAATTCCGGTGATACTGATGCTGGTAGACAGTAGACTAGACTGAGTCAGAACAAATAGCATCCGGGGGTGCCAATATGATTACTTCGAAAATATTTTACGCGCCTTACGCTTAGGCATAACATTTAATATTACATAACTGGTGCGTTTCACTCTTTCACTTGAGGAAGTAACGGTTACTGCGTTAGCTTTACTTATGTATGAAATACTGATGCCTATACCTCTACCTCTACTCTATTGCCACTGCAATAATTTGACGGAACTACACTGTGCTATTTTAATAAGTATAGCAACCCGCTACCTCTACCTACCACTACTCCTAGCAGAAACTATCTCAGTGCGGTGCTACTATACCAATAACTACTTAATATATGTACTTATTAGAAATACTCTACACTTTTTTACCACTATTCCACTACCACTATGGAAAAGTAGAGTAGTGTGAGCATCACTGCTCTACACTACAACTATCGCACTACTATACACAGCAAAAAGGTCACACTATACAATGTATGTAAAAGTTCACTGAATAGTAGTGTTTCTTATCGGGACAAAAAACCCGTCCCGACCACCGTACTGTTCCGAACCGAATGAAATTTTGCAAATCAGGAACCGGTACCGTTCCGATACCCGAAATTTGGGTTCGGGAAATTATTATCCCGAAACGGGGAAAAATATTTTTTTTGTCCCGGTACCGATACTATCCCGAAACCGAATTACCTGATATTGGTTTATCCCGAACCGTTGCGAATCAGTACCGATAACAGATTGAAATATTTAATCCAAAATTTTAAGTATAAGTTCACATTCTGTATATTCATTGGTTTATACTCAAGTACACATTACACGTAAACAAAAAAAATATTTCACACTTTCCACACACTAATCTAATCTACAATAATTATCATGTGCTCTAATCAACTCATTTTACACGCTGGAATCCTCGTTTTTCGACCCAGCCATGCTTTTAAACAATACATTGGTACAAGTAACACGTTAGACCTGGTTTCGTGATTGATTTCCTGACTTTCGACGTCCAATATTCTTTCGTTGGGTCTTGGGTTTCCATGACAAAGTAGAATTTCCTTCATCTTAATTAAAATCCTAATTTATGAGCCATGCAAAAAAATACTAGACAAGAAGTAAAGAAGAGTTCACATGGGATAGTGCAAATCTGTGCTGAATGCAAAGCTCACATTGTTAAAAAGTAATTAGAACCATGTACATTCTGGTTTCGCATTTTCTGCTACACATTTTTCCCGCCAGGCTATGGTACGTGTTCGGGACTATCGGTACGAACACTTCGGTTTCGGGAAATATAGCTTGTCATACCTTTCCCGATCGGTACTACATTACCGGTTTCATTTTGGTACCGAAACCCAAAACGAATACTCTCCGATTTTATCGGATCAGATTCAGTTTTCCCGTTTCCGTTCCGGTAGTGCAAACGGGACATTTTCTTGGTACCGGTAACGTCCCGTTCCGATACCGTTACCGTCGGTATTCCCGTCCCGATAAGAAACTACTGAATAGCGGTGCAAGGCGTTCAAATCAGCCTAAAAGGGTTTCTTGAATTCTAAAAATAAGTTATAAATATGATCCCTAGGAAAAAATCTCCCGGTTAATAATAAACCGTTTATCCAGTAGTCAATGAAGCTAAACGTTTATGATAAATTAGAGGCGTACAGGACCGTTCTTTACAAGAAGTATCAAATTATATGTTAAACATTTTGGGAAACTAGTTTATTTTTTAGACAACGTTCACATGCTTGTACAGCTCACGTACATACATTAGAACCACTGATATACCATAGAAACCTTATGTTGACACAACAAATTATTACAATTGGACTGTTCGTTGTCATTATATATGTACATAAAGTTGAAACTTGAGATTGTGGGAATATTATTGTAGTGTATTGCAGTGTATAAACAAAAATTATACATAGATTCAAACCCAAATTGGTTCACCGTGCACGAAAATGTCAGCTTTTTAAGTAAAGCCGATTGCAAATACTCTCGGTTTATAAGCATTTCCTCTATGGTCTTAATAACTAGTCGACTGCGCCGCTGTCTATGCTGAATATCCTTCATTCTACGCTTATACTCCTTTTTTCAATATTTCAATTACTGCCGGACTTAACGGAAGTTTTATTGGCAACGGACTGTCCATTGCCATTTCATGCGCCGAATCTACCATAATCTGGCTTACAATTAACGGAGAATTAAGGTACTCATATAAACAGGGATTAATTCTGAGATTTTGCTTTTACGCCTGGAATGATTAAAGCTACAATAAATAATAGTAAAGGTTCAACTACTCCTAAAAGGGAGCACAAAGTAGAACGCACAAAGCTCCAATACAAAAACAAAACGTTGTACATTAAATGAAAATCGTAAAAGCTTATATCCATCCACACAACACAAACGCAAAATAATATTTCGAATATTGAAACGCAGTGTAACGGTGTAAGATATAGAAAATACATAGTCACGCATTTCGTATATAAGTATAGTGCTTACTCGGGTAGCACTACTTCTTATTGGACTTCGAGTTTACAAGTAAACTACTTCCACACTACTTACAAACTGTAGTCGACTCCAATATTCTACACTATATTTTAGTAACGATTGTGAGCGAGTACTAGTAGTTACTACTACTTACAAACCTGTAGATGTCTCTGTCGTCCTACTCTACCAATAAATATTATTTTTTTCCATTTTCAACAACTACTCTAGTTTTTGCCACTATTCCACTACCACTACTAAAAAGTAGAGTAGTGTGGCCATCTCTGTCTAGATGTGACTGACGTATAATTAGGCCAAAATTTGACCACATAATCAAAAATGAAACAATCTTCTAAGAACTTCGTATCACTTCAAACTTTTCCGATATGTAATGCTGTTTTTTTTCGTTCTGTTGTAATCGTGCTTCATAGTCCATTCTGTTCCTGAAGTATTCAACCTACAATTAGTTGTCGTATGTTGTAAATGCTTATTGTAAATCTGTTTGAATTTGCTACAAAGTGAGCCTAATTAATTTTTTGAAAATTTAGTGTTTTATAATTAATTCTATCATTTCATTTTTCGAAATTATCACCAACATTTGTCCCTTTCATGATCTCTATATTGAATTCTTGTATGAAACAAATTTGAAAAATCTGGTGAATTTGCTAGTCATTCCGTGGTTATTTTTCAAACTTACTGAACGAAAACCTGTTTAACTGCAATGGATAGGTTGAAAAACTATAAAATAAAATAATTTCAATTAGTGGCGAATTGTATGTATGTATATATTTATTGTGTTTACGAGAGAGCTCATATACAAGTTTTACATTAGCATGTAATTTTATCCTGTCATACAGATACCCTTTAGACTGGGTGCATAGAATGTTCATTGGCAAATGTTGTAAGTAGTATATGTGGAATTCGTATAAGTAAATTCCATTTTGCCTGGAAAATGAATCCTGCTAATAATTCATAAATGTATTGGTAATGAGAAACCAGAATTTATCATTGCAATAAATTCAGGAAAATCACCAGTAGTGGTTGCCAATGCCAAAATTAATCGTTAGATAATATTCAAAGTCTACGAATTACAGTACAGCAAAGCTGGGCAGTTTTCGCATACCTTAAATCCTACATATTTTTAGGTTCTTACGTGCAACCTACATTTTAGCCTACGTAAATCATACCCGAGAGTTGACCCTACCTACAACCTACATACATCACTCCCGAGATTTGTCCCTACCTACAACCAACACACCTCTTTGTCGTAATTGATTCATATGTGCATAACTAAAATGAAATTATGCAATCATTCATTGTTATTTCTGCAAACGAATTGAAATCGTTTGTACTCCAGCACGTAAACAAAAGTAACAAAACATATGTATATGTATGAAAGAAAGTGTTGATGGGACTTTTATTCAGCGCTTTGGAATACGAAAGGTTCGAACATTTTCATGCTTAAATACCTACCTTTTTTATGTAGGTACGTACTGATTATTCCCAGCATACATAAATTGCATATTTTTTCCCTCGAAATATACAGCCTACATACAAATGCCTACAAAATATGAGAAAATTTGAGCATAGCCTACAATTTTGCCTACTTGTAGGCATACATGTAGGGTATGCGCCCAGCATTGCAGTACACGAAATAGCCGGAAAATGCAAGTTGGGAAAACATTGAAACAGATACTGGTTCAACTGGTTGACTGTAAGTTTCCGTAAATCATGTGAAGTGCAAAGTGCAATGAGTTCAAGAATATTTTGGGCCTATAAGATGCTCTAATAGGGAATGATAGATCTGGGATGCAAAACTGACTGGAACGGATTGGCAGAATGAGACTGGTGGAGAACTCGGACTGATAAACGCAAAAACTGTAAAACCCTGGCTAGCTGGATGGATGGAGGGCTATAGGACAAAATCTTAGACTACATATACAAAAAGTACACCAGTACTATAGTGTCACGTATGTATGCATGGTACTGTGTTACCTCGGTAAAGAGTTTACAGTTGCCATGCTTACGCAGAGACGCGTTAAGAAGTAAAGATAGTGACATAAGTAAGCATAGAATATCAATACACAAAACTTCCTTTTGTAAGGCAAGAATAATTTAACCTTTATTGCAAGCATCTTCTCAAGGAAAAGCTTACCAGTTGACACGGGACTTACTAAGATTTAGGGGGATCTGCGGAAGGTTTCACGATCTACTTCTACAGCATTCTCTGCTTCTTAAAGGAAGATGTGAGTAAGACAACAGTATGGGAATGAATGGGAATTGACTACGACTATACATACACAACAGCTGAATTGTTTTATGTGTGTGTAGAAAAAACCTATAGCACACAGAGTATATTTGTTGTACTCGCCCGTTATAGTGAGTGCGATCGTGCGATGTGCGATAGTCTTCAAATATGGCGAGTGGTTGGGATCCTGTGAGGTCGTGATGTTTTGATTGATTGACGTGCGAGAGGAATTTTTCTGGTATGATTGATTTCATATATTGTTAGAGATAAAAGTTGTAGTTAAGTATAGTGAAGTAATTATTTCTAATTGTATTGAATACCAAGAATAGTCCGAATGTAATATTTTTAAATAAATTCCTACGTCAAATATCTGTAACTAAATGCAATTGCAGTGTACGGATGTCTGGTTGGAGGTTGGAGTATCAATTTATTATTCGTTGTACATATTAATATTTACCTATTAAATCTGATCATCATTGATTAAATCTTAGATTAATTCTACCTGTAGTGAAACAAATTGCAGATTTTACGTGTACACGGCGTGGTTAAGGCTTCTCCCAGTTACCACCGTTTACCAGTATCCAGAATTGTAGCCTCAGTTACTCTGTGCATTTAATTCTGTCAAACTTAAAAAGTTTCTGAAACTTCGAGAATTTGACTTCACCATTAAAGAAAATATTTCGCTGTTTATTCTGAAGAGAAATAAGCTGAATATGGAATTTTGAAGATCCATATAAAAAGCTGTATTTAATTATCTGACTTATAGTAAAATCAAAGTGAAGTCTAACCTAAAGTATATATCGAATAGTACGAGTACGAGACCTTATGAATTTATGAGCTAGCTTAGAGACAGTACTTAATTATGCATATCCCCATCATAAACTTTCTCTTTCTTTTACAGAATCTTGATGATCTGAAAGTGAACTGATAGAAATTTTATAAACATTGCAAAATCAATGAAAGGCAGATGTTCGTTCCGTTTTAAGAGCACAAAACATTTTTGGTTGAATATGTACTGCAATGCAGCTTATCATGTTCTAGTTGTGTTTATGTACAAGAATTTCTAAGACTGAAGAAAAACATATTTAGAGTATTAATACAACCCGACATAGTAATCGAGGGCAGCAGTAGTAGGGTTGACATGGTGCAGGGTTTCTGATCGTAAGCCTTGAAAGCTTAAAGTGTTGCTAGATTTCTATGCGGCTTCAAAGTTTTACTAGTTTCATTTTTGTAAAGCTAGATTTTACTGACATTCATGTTGTATATCTGTGTGGAGATTATTTTCAAAAGTTTATTTGTTTTACAGAGCAAATGGTGTCTGGTGAATCTTCTGGTGAATGCAATTACAATTAAGCAATCTCTGCTGTCTGCCATTGTGTGAGAGAGGAACAGTGTGAAATTTATAATTATTTCAGAACTATTTAGTAACTATTGGCTGTGGTGAGTTCAAGCAGATTTTGACCGTCTTTGCATGCACATTTTTACAGTCCCTTTTAAATTTGATTATAGAAATTGCTTATAAATTCTCCAATATAATGGTAACTTCATGTGGCTGCATGATTGTCAACAACAATTTACTTTTGGATATATTTTTTCTATTCGCTAACGGGTTAATTGGAGCTGTCCATGTCCACTCCTTCAGATATATGAGCGTCTAGTTTGTATCTCATTGTCAGTGTGCTTGTAGCAGTTTTTAATAGTTTTATTAAATGTTATGGGGATACAAAGTTTTGGCGACATCGATTCTTTAGAACGAAGAATGGGCTGACCTAGCAATAACACCATATAAGTCTCCGTGAATTAGAGAGATTACAATACAATGATTACTCTACAACTTATTATATGTTTGTAGTGTATACATTCTGTTTTTGCTGGATGATATTTCATGAATAAAATGTCATTGCAATAACTACCTGGTGTCGTGATTTTAATCAAGTTAATTCCTTATATTCACAGTGGTGAATTGTGAATGATAAACCCGGCGGTAAAAATGTCTTCATACTTGCAAGTGGCGGAAGATGATGGAGAAGAGCCAATTGAAGTGCCGCTTGAAGAAGATGGTACGTTGCTCTTGTCTACCTTGTCCGCACAGTTTCCTGGAGCGTCCGGGCTAAAATTTCGTAATCCTGACTCTGGTGGGATGAGAGGAGTTCGTTTGGTTGATAGCCGACTTCATCCCCCTGATAGTGGTTGGGGAAACAATGTTTACTATTGCGTCTTCCCTAAAGGCTTGCACTGTATGTGTTTTGTAATCAAATTGGCTCTTGACTCTCTGTTCTTAACATGATGTGATTGAATATTTCTTTCAGCTGTAGAGTTTGTCAACTTATTTGCATTAATATATGTTTCAGCTGAAAACAAGAGAAAATCTGATGACTACTTGGAAAATTCAACGGCGAAGGCGAAACGTTTTGAATCAACTAGCAAGAGCAAATGTTCAGATTTAATTGTGTTAGGTCTACCATGGAAAACGTCGGAGCAGCAGTTACGGGAATATTTTGAACCATTTGGTGAAGTTTTAATGGCACAAGTGAAAAAGGATGTAAAAACTGGGCAATCCAAAGGATTTGGATTTATTCGCTTTTCTAGTTACGAATCTCAAATGAGGGTTCTTTCACAGCGGCATCTTATCGAGGGTCGATGGTGTGATGTCAAAATACCGAATTCAAAGGTGAATACGCCCTTGTTTTAATAATAGACCGCTCTTTTTATGGTGTTATTTGCAATGGCTTTTAGATACAACACTCCAAGTCAACTTGTAACAATGATAGTGATCCAAAATATTTCCGCCGAAGTAAAGTTTGGGTTGCATTATGATGTGATTGTTTCGCTATACGATATGTGGCCCAAATTTCGATATACGATATGTAGCCCTAACTAGAAGGAGCACAACTAAGGGCTTAAGGGCTACGAATAGTTTGGTGGAAGGGTGAGGATGAGGATTCAGGGTATGGAACAGAGCTGCTTTCAGGTAGTAAAAAATCAAGATCCGCACCTGAACCCGACCCGCACCTGAAATATCAGGTTAATTTTTTTCGTCGACCCGAACTTGGCCCTCCGGATCCGAGTTAATATCCGCACCTGTCAGGTATTTTTGGATCAGGTATTGCTTGGCTACCCGCACCTGAAAAAATACCTGAGGTGCGGATCTCAAAACAAACCCGACCCGAACTTGAACCCGACCCGAACTTGAACCCGAACCTGAACCCGACTTTCAATTATTTTGTCAGAGGAAACTTATAAACATAAGTTCTATCCTAAGACTTTATTAAAGTAAATATGATTTACAAATGACGTTAAGTTGAAAATGCAAAAATTTGTACTAATTTTAAGTGACATGTAGCACAAAGAGAATGGGAACAGCTATTGAAGCTTCCCCAAGCATTCTCTGAGTGATAGCTTTAGAAAGAGACCGCAGATAAGCGTCATGCTTTTCAATTTTAACGAAGTTAAGGCACAAGTATACACGAAATAGATTCCAAATCGATGATGTCTATGTCTGCTACAACGCTAAGACTATATCATGAAATTAATTAGCAAAGTTTGACTGTTTGTTAATTTAATGAATATGGCGGCTCTCACGCATCACTAAATACAACGTGTCTTTCAGCCATGTGAAGCTACATTAACGTTCAGATCAGCCTGAAAGTTTCATTCACTTGAACTTAAAGTTAAATTATTAAGGTAAAAAAATACTTCCAAAATACCTGAAATTGCAAGTTCGGGTTCAGGTATTTTGAATTCGTCGTACCGAACCTGTACCTGACATTGAGGTCAGGTATATTTTTCAAACCCGAACTTGATCGTAACCCGACCTGTAATATCAGGTGCGGATCCTGGATGTACCCGCACTTGACCCGAACCTCAGGTACTTTTTTTTGTAGCTGACCCGAACCCGACCCGAACCCGACCCGACGGGTATTTTTCAGGTACTACCTGATACCTGCAAGCAGCTCTGGTATGGAAAGGGAACTTTTCCGTATACATTATGCGGCCACGAACTCCGATACTAGGCCCCAGAGCTGCTTTCAGGTAGCAAAAAATCAAGATCCGCACCTGAACCCGACCCGCACCTGAAATATCAGGTTAATTTTTTTCGTTGACCCGAACTTGGCCCTCCGGATCCGAGTTAATATCCGCACCTGTCAGGTATTTTTGGATCAGGTATTGCTTGGCTACCCGCACCTGAAAAAATACCTGAGGTGCGGATTTCAAAACAAACCCGACCCGAACTTGAACCCGAACTTGAACCCGAACTTGAACCCGACTTTCAATTATTTTGTCAGAGGAAACTTATAAACATAAGTTCTATCCTAAGACTTTATTAAAGTAAATATTATTTACAAATGACGTTAAGTTACAAATGCAAAAACTCGTACTAATTTTAAGTGACAAGCAGCACAAAAAGAATGGGAACTAGCTTTTGAAGCTTCCCCAAGTATTCTCTGAGTGATAGCTTTAGAAACAGACCGCAGATAATCATCATGCTTTTCAAATTTTAACGAAGTTAAGGCACAAGTATACACGAAATAGATTCCAAATCGATGATGTCTATGTCTGCTACAACGCTAAGGCTATATCATGAAATTAATTAGCAAAGTTAGGTTGTTTGTTAATTTAATTGATATGGCGGCTCTCACGCATCACTGAACACATCGTGTCATTCAGCCATGTGACATTAACGTTCAGATCAGCCTGAAAGTTTCATTCACGTGAACTTAAAGTTAAATTATTAAGGTAAAAAATACTTGCAAAATACCTGAAATTGCAAGTTCGGGTTCAGGTATTTTGAATTCGTCGCACCGAACCTGTACCTGACATTGAGCTCAGGTATATTTTTTAAACCCGAACTTGATCGTAACCCGACCTGTAAAATCAGGTGCGGATCCTGGATGTACCCGCACTTGACCCGAATCTCAGGTACTTTTTTTGTAGCTGACCCGAACCCGACCCGAACCCGACCCGACGGGTATTTTTCAGGTACTACCTGATACCTGCAAGCAGCTCTGCTAGGC
Organism: Allacma fusca; assembly: GCA_947179485.1. Classification (NCBI taxonomy): domain Eukaryota; kingdom Metazoa; phylum Arthropoda; class Collembola; order Symphypleona; family Sminthuridae; genus Allacma; species Allacma fusca. The sequence continues at coordinate 50,363,594 of OX359246.1, forward strand.
CCTAACCGCAAGGCAGCTAATAATGGGAGATATTTTTTATAGGAGGATTTTTACTCTTTTCCACTTTTATCTCCATCACTGCAACCCAGGTGTGGACTGTGATTCTGGTTGTTCAGGGGTTTGGGTTGGCTTATTGTTAGTTCAGGCTAGAAAGGTTTACATTTCCTACATGACGCCAAAGGCGCCATCATAGTGGCATTGGCACACCTTTCCAGTCTAAACTTACCTAACCTGAACATTATAAACGGTGTGTTAGGTTTATAATTCGAGAGCTTGGATGGATAATGGACTTACGTTATATCCATACATGTACAAGGCGTGTTTTCCAAGGGGGGTCAAAATCCAAAAAAAAAGAAATTTCAGAGGGGGGTCAACTGCATTTCAAGTAGGGTCAAATTTAATTTTCAGTCTTATAGAGCATCACCCCGTCGGATATTTTAGACCCGTACCCGCCGCGGCCCGTAAATGTTTACCCGTGCCCGCCCGGCCGGAAATTAAAGTTCAACAAAAAAGCCCGGCCCGGCCCGTAAAATTTATAAAAGCCCTCCCGCTAATACCATTCCAGCTTGTAAATCCATAGCTATAGACCCAGAAAAATTTTCTTATTCAATTTTTAATGAAATTGGTAAGAGCTGTGGTTGCTTCCACTGCAGAATTCTTACAATTATGTTTGGCCAGAGTTGATGTCCCTCCTTGGCGCGATTACCTGCTAAAATATCCCTGCATTCGTTGCACTTCACATAATTTATAGACACCTATGTTCAACTAGTATCTGTTTAAATGTTTTCCAACCTTGCAATCTTCCGACTATTTTCTGTAATTTAAGTCGTTGACATTGAATGTCAAGGCTTTGTTTTAAAGGTAAAATTGCAAACGTTTGAAAATCGTTCCATGTATTAAAGTTAATGTACTCTTACAATCCCTGATCCAGCATTATAGCTCCTCACGGGTCGAGTAGTTATCCATACCGTACTCGTACTTGGAACCGTACTCAAATTGTCGGGCCAAATTCCCGCTTGATCCGGACTTGTGTCTTCAAGTATGAGTGTAAAATCCCATACTCGAAGGACGGTATTATAGTTCTTAATTTTTTACCGAACCTGGACCGTACTTTCGAGTGTATGAAACGTTTATACCGACCGACCCGTACTTGAACTCGTACTCGAACCGTACTCGAGTATTAAGTACACCGAAAAAAAATGTGTAGGCTATTTAGTTAAAGAGAGATAGATGTAGAAAACAAGTAGTAAATTCAGAAAAAAAGAATTTTTAACAGCAACTTACAAAGTGTTTGCAGTGAAAATTTTCTCCAACGAGGTTAAAATGCTGACGAACTTTAGATCAAGATTTGGTACTGCCAGTCACATTGACTGGATTCTCTTAAGTCCGGTCAATGTCATCCTTAACCTCCATTAATTCTGCACTAGTCTCCGGTTCCATAATATTTTACGTCAATAGGTACTTAATAACTACAGTAGTACTACATTCGGAGCTGTAACAATAACTTATTGCAACTTAATCAAGTGTTGACTGTTGACTCAGCCATGCCACGTGCAACGTTTCATGCAATTCGTAATCATTTTTAATTTAACCGCTTTTCCTTTTTCGCTTCGGAATAACAACGTTTTTTGTAATCAAGGATATGTGGATGTGAACTTTGTACGAGAAAAATACTCGAGTATCGCGTGTAAATCCAAGTACGGGTTCAAGTACTTTTAAATTAATGACCCGAACTCGTACTCGTTTATTGGTTTAAGTATTTTGAACATACTTGTACTCGTTCTGACACTCGTTAGAAATATACTCAAGTTCGAGTACAAAAAAAGTTGATACCGTACTCGACCCGTACTCGTACTCGAAACTCGAGTATCTACTCGAACTCGTGAGGAGCTATGTCCAGCATGCACCACACATGAATTTTTTCACGGGCTTTTACGGGGCTTTCACGGTCTTTTTTAACCGCATTGAAAAAACCGTACCCACCCGTAACCCGTCAAGTGTAATAAATTTTAAAGCCCCGGCGGGCCGGGCTTTTTACGGGCTAACCCGCAAACTTTAACCGCCCGAGATGCTCTACTGTCTTACTATGCGTTTCTCATTCAATGCACCTCTGAAACATTTTTTCTTCTTCTAAAATAAGTTTTTGGTAATTCCTGCCATATTTTAAATGAATTTCAGGTTTTTTGGCTTTACAATGTTCAAACTACCGTTTAGCCTACTTTATTCCACATAAATTTAACGTACAAGGTCATGATATTGATTTTGACCCCCCGGCCCGGCCTCAGGACGGGCCGGGGGGTCAAAATTTTCCGATTTTTCCAAGAGGGGTCAAAAGTAACTTTGGTATGCCCTTTGTACATGTATGGTTATATCATTTTGGAGCGAAGTGCCAACTCTACACGGAGCACATCGTATATCCGACCTGAGACCACATTTCTTATATCCAAACATTGACTTTGGTGGCCACGCATCGTAGCTGGATTACTTAGTACTCAACGACGGCGACATGCATTTAATTACGCGTGGTACAAATCCACAATCAGTAATCCGTTCTATCCATTTGATTTTGTTGCAGGTGCACATAGGGATTTTGAGCTGCTTAAGAAAATTGTGTTATGTTAACATTATAGGGGCCAGCAAATTAAAAGTCTGTTGTGAATATGCAGCTGCTCGAGTTTGCTCAAACTGTAATGGGCTTATGCAAGTTACTAGTTTGGACGAGACGGGCTCACTAACATATTATTCCCTTCCCCCGGCTCCCCTTATTTATTACCCAACGACAGTAATAGTGATTCAAGATTTTGTGATATGAATAGGAACAGCAGCAAGCTCATGTACCGGCAAAGGTTTTCGTAGGGCGCTGCACGGAGGATATTACAGCGGAAGATTTGCGGGAGTACTTTAACAAATTTGGAGAAGTGACAGATGTTTTCATTCCGAAACCTTTCCGGGCCTTCGCCTTTGTGACGTTCTTGGAGGCAGAAGCAGCACAAGCCCTCTGTGGTGAAGATCACATCGTCAAAGGAGTTTCCGTCCATGTGTCAAGTGCAGCTCCAAAATCCGATCCTAATCGCCATCCTGGTGGACATCAGTATCAATATCGAGGTAATGTACTTACATCCATTGAACTTCAATGTGTAATTTCCTGATTTCATGTTTTGGATGTACGTAATAACTTCGCTGTTACATTGTAGGAGTACCACCCCGGGAAGGAGCTAAAATGTCCGGAGGCTATGGACAACATTACGGACAAGGTGGAGCAGGATGGAATACAGTCGGTGGTCAGGTTGGTAATCGAGGTGGAATGGACATGCCTAATTTACAAACGTTAGGTTTGGGTGGAGGAGTTGGTGGTGCTGGAGGAACTGGCCAAGGACAGGGATTGAGTAACCCAATGGGTCTTGGTGCTTTAAATCTTGGAATGCCCGTTAATCCTGCCATTGTGGCTGCCGCATTGAATCAAGTTCGTGAATGCTTGAAAATATGTGGTTTGAACAACTGTTACAAATAACAAAATCTGTGGGTGTTTAAACATTGTTAGCCAGTTTCCAACTTCAATATTAACATTTCATTTTGCTTTCCAGGCGGGATGGGGCCTGGTAGGGAATATTCAAGGTGGTCAGCAAGGAAGTGACGGACCTCAGAGCTTTAATCATCCCTCAAGTTTTGGTCACACAAATACGCCCACAGCTCAAGGTGGGAGTTCGCAACAACCTCCCGACACTTCCGGATTCATGGCCTGGGGTCAAGCTGATGGGCCTGGGCCCGGTCATCAAGGACCTCCGAATCCTGGTCCTCCAGCTCAACCACCTGCCGCATGGTCAAGGGAAAAAGGGTTCATGAAGTACAATATGTAAACCATGCAAGGAATACGTATGAGAAACATTTTTCAAATCAAGAAATTTTATTATTACGAGAAACAAAATATTTAATGTGCAGAATGGGAAAAACATTTAACAGTCGCTAGAAAGTTCTTTGTGAATGCTCGAATTTCGCAAATGGGTATGCAAGGAAGGTATATGAGAGAGGATGTATGATAAAACGGTATACAGCGTGCTTGTTTACAAGAAGAAAGCAGGAACAGATTTTAAGATTTGTGACATGATATTGTATAACCTATGACTATTGAAAAAACAATAATAGATCACAATGTTCGTAATCTTTTAAAATATTACTACCAATAAGTATATATTCTCCATATGTCCACGTGAAACCAAATTCGTCTGGATTTCAAAAACCTGGAAACGTGTCAACAGCATAAGTACATATTATAAAATTCGGAGAAAATTATGTCATATTCCAGTAATGTATAAGCCGTCTTAGTTCTAATATATATAAGTTTCCACATGTGATTTAACAGGATCAGCACTTAGTCTGATTCTCTGCAATCCTTGTAGCTGCAGCTGCTGGTATTCAACGTTACTCAGAAATTACGTGACGGAAGTCGTATTTTTGAAAATATTTGGAATACTTGGAAGATTTTCAACAGAAAAATTCTTGAGGCCGTCATGACATTTGTACTGCGTTTCACAAGTACGACGATGCTATGAGACAGTTTATTACCTGGATGGTGGTCCTGTTTGGTATTTCTTGCGGTCTGAATTATATAACAGATTGGTTTTGCCATTAAGTAATTTTTTTTTCAAAATGGTATGCATCTACGGGCGGGAAACTATTTTCGTTTTCGCATGGTTGTGTAATATACAAGGACTTCTTCATGTGTTTATAAAGCTGGGGATGCAGTGAGTAATAAGTAATGGATTGTCGATATTGAGGTTTAATTTCCGTCAGTGCATATATCACGTCAACTCGAGCTGAATATATGCAAGGGAGTAGATAGCTATTATTATTACCAAAATTGTAAATTATTTCTTGAGAAACAACTTATCTGTGTGTTCTGGGAAAATTTAGTTTTACCGCTATCAATTACTCAAGTTATCTTTGATTAAAATGTCAATTAGCCTTGCGCTTCCGAGTTTTCCTGAAGTTATTGAAGGGTCCTAGGGCGGGTGGTATACAAGCAATTATGTTTGAATGGATCGTAACGTATTTAGGATAATTTTGAAAGCAGTTTAAAGCGCAGATGAATGATGTTGTAACCTTGACTATCGTGATTTAATGTTAATTAAAAGTTTGCCTGTAAAAGAATAGAATGTGGGACATCGCGAATTCAGCAGTATGTTGGCAGAAAGGAGGAAGCTTTAAAAAGTATTTTAATAAAATATGATTATTCATAGTGAAAGTTAAACCAAACCCAGATAATAGTTTTGGATAGCTCTAGGATTAGTCGCTGTTCACACTTGTAAGTATATATTGCAGTTTTATGTGCTGAGAATTATTGTATTTTCATTTTCTAAGAATCAGAAGTATTATCTCATGAATTTCTCATCTTAGCACTGGTTACGAGACCCACTCAGACCAGTGGGTTTGAAAATTATTTTAATTTATGGAAATGAAATTATTTAAATCGAGAGGACATTAATAGGATACGTTTCAATCTTGTTAAACATTCTTTTTAAACTCCGACTGGGTTGGACTTTAAACTGATAAATTGTTGGGATGTCTTAATTAAGAAACAGTTTTACATCGATATAGATAATCATTTAATCATATAATACAATAATTATTAATTATTTGAGTTGATTCTCAGAATTAGCTGCTCACAAGTTCCTTTTCCTTTAAATGGAAAAAGAATGCAAGCATTGCTGTACTGCATTGGCGTATTCTGGTTAAAATAACCATAGTGGTTTTTAAGCACGGTGCAATTTACCCCCTGAAAAAACGCATGAGAACCGATTTGTTTCGATAAAACTATGCCTGATCGGGAATTCAATGCACAAATTTACTCACTGGAAAGTTGCTTAGTCAAGCCGTTCTAAAATTTAGGGTTTGAAACCGAGAAGCCAACTTCCAACGCATTGCGAGTAGGCTTAGCCCAGTAATTAAAAAATTTCTAGACCATTGCGAAATAGAGTTTTGTGAAATTCTTGTATCTTACTCAGTCACAAAGGTGTCCGGATTACTCATTAAATGACTGGGTTTTACTCAAATGCATTTTGTTCTAATTATTCTTATTATTTGTTGGTGTCTATCTGTCGGTCTATCCCTCATGCAATTTAAGCAAAGTCGAACATCATAACGCTTTCCGTATCAATTCGATCGTTAGTTGTCTACTATCCCTACTAGTGATAGTGAGTTGTCTGAAATTATTACAATTTTTCAATGAAAATCTTCTCTACATAAATTCTCGAAGAGCCAACAAACAAATTTGCTTCGCGATTGGGTGACACTTCTGGATAATACTGTATGATTCCCTGAGTAAGTGAGAACATTTCACCTGGATTCTAGTCCAACTATCATAGAATGTAAAACGGGATACCATTCGAGAAAATATTGGCCAATTAATTCGTTTATGAAATTTTGTTTTGGGGTTTTTGAGTCTATTTAACCCAACTTGATTACTGAATTTAGGCGCTCAGAGACTTAATTGGGTGGGTTCCTTCAAGTCTAGAATATAATTACGCATAAAACAGTTAATAGTGTAAGCTGGTATTTTAGACGAATCAGTTTAGCTAAGGAGCTATTCAAGTATTACGTAACGTACAACGGGGTGGGTGATGGTAAGCATTAGTTGGGTTGTTGGTCCCTGTATTAAATGTTATTCTAGTTCCACCACCAAATGAACGCGTGGAAATGTATGCAACTTACTAATCGGAATCACCTTAAAATGTTTGCTGTGTCAATTTGGTACAATTTTGAAATTGCAACATGGAAATTGAACAAATGCCACACGGGAAACTATTAGGAAGTGTGTTAGAAGACTTGTGGTCGTGTAAGTTCACATCCAGCAGATTGCACTCACGGAAGATTGCAACACTCTTATTTCCAAAGATGCATAATTGAATCACAGTACATATATCCTTCCTTTAAATGATATCAAAATATTGTCCTACATTTTCCTATATCTAGTACAAATGCCAGTCTCGAGCCCTACCTATATGCATATATTTTAAAATCATGGACAACTCTGCCTTCCTATATATTCCTATTTCCTATATAGGTCCCTTTGACATACAACACGCATGATTACAGTATCCCTTAAAGAAACGTTGAAATTGCATATATCGTTGGCTAAATTATAAAAAGTACCATTTTCAATGGAGATCCCATTTAAAAAGCACGTGTTACGAAATGAAAATGGTACCTTTTAAAATTCAGCCGACGATATCTTCATTAAAAAGCCAATGTAGGCCTTTCTCATGGCCCTTCCTATTTCCTACATACATACTACATACTTTATGCTTTGCCAGCCAACTCCTACCCTTCCTATTTGTACTTTTGCTCTGAAGGAGGCTTCCTATCCTATTCCTACTTTTAATATTTAGATTTTTCATGCCTTCCTTTTCCTACATATAAATTCTTGCAAAGTCCGTTCCTATCCTATAAATATGCCTATTTATAGGATCCTTGTAGGAAGGAAATGCATCTTTGCTTATTTCCTTTAACGTGTACAGCGTGCCAATAATATGAGGTTAAAATCTTAATGATAACTATGACTGGTAATCTCTTGTACTCATATTTTTGTTCTGAACTCGTTAATAAAAGTGAGAACTGGAGTCAGTGCCTGTCATGGGAACAGAAAAGTTGTCCCCGTTCCCATTCTCGTTCCCACAGTTCGGGTTTGGGTACAAGGCAGAACCCAATTCCCAAATTGCACCCGAAATCTTGTGAACAAAAGTGCCGCACCCAGACTCGAAAACTTTAAAATTATAGCACCCAAACCCGTTCCCGTTCCCAAAAATTAATTTTGGGTGCACCCAAACCCGTACCCAAAACCCTGGAACCCGTTCCCGTACCCGAAACGGAAGTTCATGTATTCAAGGATAAAAGTTATACATTATATATACTTATTGTTTCAATTTTTGCTAACAATGGCTACACACAATTTCACTCATTCTATTTGTTATATTTCATTCTACTTAAGTAATTAATTTTGTAATTTTTAAGTCACCTTACAACGGCTAAGCACAACATACGCATATAATTTTTATTGTCACATTTCATCATTCGACGTGGGATGATCTGTTCAAACAAAGAACGTTTGCCTCTAAACTACAACAGCGACACAAAAATAGTCGGTCACACCACGCCAAAACAAATCAATCGTGTAATTATCGTTATGCTCGCAAGATTCCTCTGTACACGGGTACGCATGAACAGAAACGGGTTTTTCAGCATATCGTTCCCGATCCTGTTGGGTACAGATCCCATTCAGCCTGTATTGCACCCGTTCCCATATGGGTTCCTGTTCCCACATACTATAATTGGAAAGGTTGGTTCCCAAACCTGTACCCACACTTTTGGGTGAAAACATTTTGCACCCATATGATACCCGTTCCCGTTCCTGCACCCAAACACCCGGGTGTGACCCGTTCCCATGACAGGCACTGACTGGAGTGTTGCAGGCATCGGTTGGTGCTAAAAAAGTCTGGTTTTAATTACGAAGATTTGTCGCCCTTAATTTTGCTTATAACATTTTCTTTTAATAAGGTTGTTTATGAGTAATCTGCGAGCACGTACGCATTCATACGTTCAATTGGTATAAAATTAACTTGGTAATTGTGTACATACTCAAGTTTATTATGAAACTTGATTCATCATGTTCAAGTGCGGGTGAATTCTAAAAACAATTTTCAAGTTCAAGTCATATTTGTCTAACCCAAAGTCAGGCTGGCAATCAAACAAGGATGGCAAATGATAATGTGGAACCTAAATTGTAAACCTTGTTTGTAAATCACAACAGAATGCAAATCTTGCACTAAACATTTCCACTATTAGAAGAACATATCAGTTAAAATAATCTCCAATTGTGAGTTTAATTTCTGAATCTGATATTATATGAAATTATAATATTGTATAAAACATTGTAGCATTCTGAGATTCATTACGGTATACGATAGCACACGTTCGACTTCTATACCGACAATATCCCAAAAATATTTCTAAAAGTGTCACGAAAAAATCAAAATGTCCACATTCTAGGGTTTCTGAACGAGACCGCCCCGTGGTTTTCGGGACGGGAAAGTTTCGGAACAACATTTTTTTCCCCATGTTATTACATGGAATTGTCTGAGGGACAAACAAATTGTCCTCAGTAGAAACCCTGTCACATGACCAAAATGAACTGAAAATGCCCAAAATGCCTTGGCATTTACAAAATTGCCACTTTTGGTGTAAAACAAGTGAGCAAAAGTTGAGCAAAATCGGCGCAGTAGTTTTTCATTAATCAAGTTCGTGGTCTACAGACAAGAAAAAACAAATACAGGCAGGCAAAGCTGGGCACATATCCTACATTTATGCATAAATATACGCAGTTTTTTATGTATGTTCGCATATTTACCGAATATTTGTTTGCAATATATGTAGGCTGCATGTTTCTACTAAAAAAATATATGATATATGTATGCTATGAATACTGAATGCACGAGTATGTATGTATAAAAGGCCGAGTGATTTAGGTATATATGTACCATGTGTGTTCAGCGAGCTCCATCTGTATTTTCTTGGCACGGTCTGTGTCTATTGGTATATTTGCATTTGTTATTTCCTGCTGCAGTGCAAACGATTTCTACACGTTCTGACTGAAACCTATGAAACTAGAAATTAATAATTTTAAACTTAATTAAGTAACTCTATGCACGCCGAAGCCGTGCTTCATTAGTTTTTATAAAGGTTCAACATCAGAGCTGCGTTCAAGTCAAGTTATTTTAGACAACTTGACTTGAACTTGACTTGAACTTGAAAAAATTGTCTAAGCGAGGTATCCGCACTTGTACTTGATGAATCAAGTTTCTCATGCAACTTGAGTATTCAAGTACTCGATTTTCAAGTTCATTTTATTGAACTTGAACTTGATCATAACTTGACGTTCAAGTTGGGCACATAACTTGACTTGAACGTGAACTTGAACTTGTACTTGAACTTGATTATTCAAGTAATTTTTTCGTAAATGAATAAACAATACTAAAAATTTCGTCCACAACTATTATAGCTAATAATGGCTAGGTCGTGATTAGGATAAACTAAACGGCATGCAGGTGACTTTGACTTTAAAATTGCTAAAAAATTTAAAATACTTGATCAAGTAACTGTTAACATTGTAGTCCAATCTAATTCACTAATTTGCACTATTAAGAGTTTAGAAATCACATTACTGGCCTGTTCACATTAGTGTTGCACGCATCTGGTGAGTGTAACCAGCAGTTATATTCATAAATATTTTCGTTAATTTTGTTTAACCAATGTTGATTTATAAGATTGTTGGTTGTTCGTCTGCGCCATCATGTTTAATATCAGCAAAAATTATTTTTACATAAAATAATAAATTATTCTTAAACTTCTTCTTAGCTTCAGAACAGGTGAAGTGAACAATCACTTCATTTTTATAATGGAACAAGAACCCCGAGTATCAAGAACATCTTTATAAAACAATAAGGCTGAAATTTTAATTATTAAAAGTACTTATGGAAACACGACACAAGAATTATTCTCGACCACTGGCCATCGTGGAGGCGACTTTAATGTCGATGGAATGAAAACAAATACAAAGATGACATTATTATGATGATTGACGCCCAATATTATTTTTAGTGGGATGCAATCATGCCACTAATTAGGCATTGCTTACATTGCTTTTCAGTGACAAAAACTCAAGTTATACTCAAGTTTTATTCAAGTACTTCCATTCATTGTACTTGAACTTGACTTGATTTTACAATCAAGTAATAAATTATTAACTTGAACTTGATCGAACTTGAACTTGAAAATTCAAGTTAAAATTATAATTTCACTTGAACTTGATGTTCAAGTTTCAAGTTACAAAATTGTCTGCACTTGACTTGACTTGAACTTGATACTCACTTGAACTATTCAAGTTATACTTGAACTTGAACGCAGCTCTGTTCAACATACACTTTTATAGGCACGTGTACATTAGAGCATCTCGGGCGGTTAAAATTTCCGGGTAAGCCCGTAAAAAGCCCGGCCCGCCCGGGCTTTGGGCGGGTACGGGTAAAAATTATTACACTTGACGGGTTACGGGCGGGTACGGTCTTTTCAATGCGGTTAAAAAAGACCGTGAAAGCCCGTGAAGGCCCGTGAAAAAATTCATGTGTGGTGCATGCTGGATTAGGGGTTGTAAAAGTACATAACTTGAATACATGGAACAAGTTTCAAACGTTTGCAATTTTACCTTTAAAACAAAGCCTTGCCATTCAATATCAACGAATTAAATTACAGAAAATAATCGGAAGATTGCAAGTTTGAAAAACACTTAAACAGATCCTAGTTGAACATAGGTGTCTATAAATTATGTGAAGTGAAATGAGTGCAGGGATATTTTAGCAGGCAATCGCGCCAAGGAGGGACATTAACTCTGGTCAAACATAATTGTAAGATTTCTGCCGTGGAAGCAACCCCAGCTCTTACCAATTTCATTTAAACAAAGGCGAAACTGAAAAATTGAATAAGAAAATTGTTCTGGGTCTATAGCTATGAATTTACAAGCTGGGCTGGTAATAGCGGGTGGGCTACGGGCTTTTTTAAATCTTACGGGCCCTGCCGGGCTTTATTGTTGAACTTTAATTTCGGGCCGGGCGGGCACGGGTAAACATTTGGGAGCCGCGGGCGGGTACGGGCCTAAAATATCCCAAGGGCTGATGCTCTAGTGTACATATATTTATGCATACATTTATTTATATGTTGCATATATGTATGATTAAATTTCTGGACAAATTTATGTATGCAAAATGCATTCTCTTTGTAAACTATAAAATGTATGTAGGATTTAGGATACGCAATTTTTTTGCCCAGCTTTGCAGGCAGGTATTAACCCTGTAAAAAGGAACGAAAATTACTTTGGTTATGTGGTAGTTGAAAGCAATCGTTACGTTGACGTTATTAGCTAGTGGAGATGGTTTAATTTACTGAATTTTTGTATTACGTAATACTTGAACAGCCCCAAATTATCCCCGTTCCCTATGAACACTGTCTCCAGCTCGTGTACTTATTACTTATATTGTAAGTTGGCTATATACGCCTACAAAAATTAAAATTGGCATAATGTGGTAGCCGTTAAATATCAAAATATTTTAATTTTACGTGCAATTCTCTAAGCCACTCGAAAATAATATTCAATAAGTGTGGAAAAACTAAAAAAGGTTCTGATGGAAGGATTTAATACTATACTGGAAAATATTGCAGGAAATATATCCCATCGAATGCCTACATCAAACGACTGTGAAGAATCTTGTCAATCTAAGTTGGTACATTTATAGGCTTCAGAATTTTAAATGAACTTGTTAATATGTCAGGCATGAATGTGTAATCATTGTTGTTGGTAGATATTTATAAGCTTCCTGGAAACGCTTGCGCAGATTTGTTCACAAGTCAATACGACAAAAAAATCATCGCTCCGTGGTTATTTTAGACTGTCGCGTAGGGCGGCTTCAGCTATGGTCATCTCTCCTTATCCTCTTTATAGTATTATGTTGAGCTTCAATTTTAAAAATTTGGAAAAATTAAATTTTGATAATTTTTGAAAAGATAGTTCTAGTAGTACTAACTGGTATGTATAAAAAATTTCAATGAAATCGGTGGAAGTTCGAGAGAAAACTATTTATTCATTTTTATTTTTTGACGTGCTGGCCGATTTCAACTAATAACGAACTCATTCGAGGAAGTGACCTACAGAATGTTCACAAAAAATTTGAAAGAAATCGGTGGAGTAATTTCGGAGGAAAACTGCTGGACATGCGGACCCACAGACAACACTATTTTATAAGAGGGCTGACGCCGCCCTAAAAACTATCAGTTGACAGATAAGGATGAGGTGCATCCTTTTTCCTGGAATTAGGATCGACTGGGTACTCGGACCACGCAATCAGCAGTATTGCCGGCAAATAATGTTAATAACAAGGACATGAAACAGTTGTATTCTATGCCCAAACTCCTTCCTAGCGCGTTAGTTTCAATATGACACCCCATTCAAATTAGCAATAAAGAGGAAAAGTTTAAAAGTCATTGGCTGCACCAGCACAGCCCACGAGCTATGCGGTTATAGTTAGTATACGTCTGACTGTATATATATAATAATATTCGATTTGAAGAAAAATTAATTCGGCAATCGAATTTTAATACTGGCTGATCAAGCCAATAGACTGCGTCGATGCTGTTATTGGGAAACTGGGGTTATCCACCGACGCAGGCGGTGGCTTGATCCGCTATCCGATAACTTAATTTGACGATGTTGAAACGATAATAATATTGACGAAAAACGATATTGAAAAAAAAAATTCTATTGGTTTGCGATTGAGAGTATCAATTACCTTAAAGGCTAACTGTCCGGTATATTTGCGGTATGTAACGGGCAAGAATTTACAATTGGTGTCAGACATGTGTAACCTCGTGTAGATTTCCCATAAGCGACGTCCCGTGATGACCCTGTGACGTCACCCAAGTGTCGCCTCGGGCTATTTCTGTGTTTTCTGTGAAATACTGTGTTTAAGGCAAAACCAACGACGCGAATCGTTTCCATATAATACCAGGAGCTTAAATTAATTTTTAGGGCCCATTCGGGTAACAGGATACCAGGCCTAGGTTACCATGTTAAAATGACGATTACTGCCGTTTGTGTTGGCCAATTAGGACCAAACAAAATGCAAACCCACTTATGGCTTATAGCCTGTTGCTGTACTGTTAATGCAAATATTCGGCGGGTACTGGAACCGGGTAATACAATACCCGATATTCAAAAATATTAAAGAATTTGTGATTTTCACTGCAGCAATATTTTTTAATGCTTGTTAGGCGTCAGTTTATCTTCGTGCTAATGACGTCCGGGCATTTCACCTGGGTAATACAATACCCGATATTTAAAAAATATTAAAAAATTCGTGATTTTCGGTGAGACTTGTTCACGTTAGTTCCAAAAATTAAAAAATGAATCACGTAAAAAAATAAAACTTCTTTTGGCTCCGAAAATTTTTGAACATAAACTATCAAGTGGAACTATCGTTTCAAAATGCTTAAGCATGTGTACGTATTAAATACAATGAACTATTATTTATCATAAATATACATACGTGAAAGCAATGATTAAACTCTACTCCACGTCAAAATATGTATGCCACCTATCTGTACTAAATTCTATTCTAGTAGATTGTCGGGTCATTTGTAGTTTCTGGTCCCCTCAAAACCCGAACTGAAAAATAAATACAGGCCCAAGCCCGATCTTAACCCGGTTTCATTGTTTTATTGCAGCCCGAACCCGTTCGGAGCCCAACGTAAGTTTGGTATTTACAGCCGAACCCTACCAAAGCCCGAATGGGCTGGGTTCGGGGCCGCCCGAATCCAAAAACCCGCTTCCGGACT
>OX359246.1:50978223-51154655 GCA_947179485.1 Allacma fusca
GTCTGCCAAAGCTCAATTCTCGATTTTGAGGTGAATCGAAAACCTTTAAAAATTGCGATGAAAATGACCATCGTTGCTCTGGTCACTTTTTTAAGGGTTTCCTGAACTCGTCCGATTCTCCTTAAACTTTGGGAATACTATCGGGCAGTCTACTAAAGCTCAATTCTCGAATTTGAGGTGAATCGAAAAACTTTAAAAATAGCGATTAAAATGAAGTGTCGTTGCTCTGGTCACTTTTTCAAGGGTTTCCTGAACTCGTCCGAATCCCATCAAACTTTGGGAATACACTCGGGCAGTCTGCCAAAGCTCAATTCTCGACTTTGAGTTGAATCGAAAAACTTTAAAAATAGCGATAAAATGACGTGTCATTTCTGTGGTCACTTTTTCGGTTGTTTTCTGAACCGGTCCGAATCCCCTCAAACTTTGGGAATACACTCGGGCAGTCTGCCAAAGCTCAATTCTCGACTTTGAGTTGAATCGAAAAACTTTAAAAATAGCGATAAAATGACGTGTCGTTTCTGTGGTCACTTTTTCGGTTGTTTTCTGAACCGGTCCGAATCCCCTCAAACTTTGGGAATACACTCGGGCAGTCTGCCAAAGCTCAATTCTCGAATTTGAGGTGAATCGAAAAACTTTAAAAATAGCGATAAAAATGACGTGTCGTTTCTGTGGTCACTTTTTCGGTTGTTTTCTGAACTCGTCCGATTCTCCTCAAACTTTGGGAATACACTCGGGCAGTCTGCCAAAGCTCAATTCTCGAATTTGAGGTGAATCGAAAAACTTTAAAAATAGCGATTAAAATGAAGTGTCGTTGCTCTGGTCACTTTTTCAACGGTTTGCTGAACTCGTCCGATTCTCCTCAAACTTTGGGAATACATTCGGGCAGTATCCTAAAGCTTAATTCTCGAATTTGAGTTGAATCGAAAAACTTTCAAAATAGCGATTAAAATGAAGTGTCGTTGCTCTAGTCACTTTTTTAAGGGTTTCCTGAACTCGTCCGAATCCCCTCAAACTTTGGGATTGCACTCGGGCAGTCTGCCAAAGCTCAATTCTCGAATTTGAGTTGAATCGAAAAACTTTGAAAATAGCGATGAAAATGACGTGCTGTTGCTCTGGTCACTTTTTCAAGGGTTTCCTGAACTCGTCCGATTCTCCTCAAACTTTGGCAATACACTCGGGCAGTCTGCCAAAGCTCAATTCTCGATTTTGAGGTGAATCGAAAACCTTTAAAAATTGCGATGAAAATGACCATCGTTGCTCTGGTCACTTTTTTAAGGGTTTCCTGAACTCGTCCGATTCTCCTTAAACTTTGGGAATACTATCGGGCAGTCTACTAAAGCTCAATTCTCGAATTTGAGGTGAATCGAAAAACTTTAAAAATAGCGATAAAAATGTGTCGTTTCTGTGGTAACTTTTTCGGTTGTTCTCTGAACTCGTCCGATTCTCCTCAAACTTTGGCAATACATTCGGGCAGTATCCTAAAGCTTAATTTTCGAATTTGAGTTGAATCGAACAACTTTAAAAATAGCGATTAAAATGAAGTGTCGTTGCTCTGGTCACTTTTTCAAGGGTTTCCTGAACTCGTCCGAATCCCATCAAACTTTGGGAATACACTCGGGCAGTCTGCCAAAGCTCAATTCTCGACTTTGAGTTGAATCGAAAAACTTTAAAAATAGCGATAAAATGACGTGTCGTTTCTGTGGTCACTTTTTCGGTTGTTTTCTGAACCGGTCCGAATCCCCTCAAACTTTGGGAATACACTCGGGCAGTCTGCCAAAGCTCAATTCTCGAATTTGAGGTGAATCGAAAAACTTTAAAAATAGCGATAAAAATGACGTGTCGTTTCTGTGGTCACTTTTTCGGTTGTTTTCTGAACTTGTCCGATTCTCCTCAAACTTTGGGAATACACTCGGGGAGTCTGCCAAAGCTCAATTCTCGAATTTGAGGTGAATCGAAAAACTTTAAAAATAGCGATAAAAATGACGTGTCGTTTCTGTGGTCACTTTTTCGGTTGTTTTCTGAACTCGTCCGATTCTCCTCAAACTTTGGGAATACACTCGGGCAGTCTGCCAAAGCTCAATTCTCGAATTTGAGGTGAATCGAAAAACTTTAAAAATAGCGATTAAAATGAAGTGTCGTTGCTCTGGTCACTTTTTCAACGTTTGCTGAACTCGTCCGATTCTCCTCAAACTTTGGGAATACATTCGGGCAGTATCCTAAAGCTTAATTCTCGAATTTGAGTTGAATCGAAAAACTTTCAAAATAGCGATTAAAATGAAGTGTCGTTGCTCTAGTCACTTTTTTAAGGGTTTCCTGAACTCGTCCGAATCCCATCAAACTTTGGGAATACACTCGGGCAGTCTGCCAAAGCTCAATTCTCGACTTTGAGTTGAATCGAAAAACTTTAAAAATAGCGATGAAAATGACGTGCCATTGCTCTAGTCACTTTTTCAAGGGTTTCCTGAACGTCCGATTCTCCTCAAACTTTGGCAATACACTCAGGCAGTCTGCCAAAGCTCAATTCTCGATTTTGAGGTGAATCGAAAAACTTTAAAAATAGCGATGAAAATGACGTGCTGTTGCTCTGGTCACTTTTTCAAGGGTTTCCTGAACTCGTCCGATTCTCCTCAAACTTTGGCAATACACTCAGGCACTCTGCCAAAGCTCAATTCTCGATTTTGAGGTGAATCGAAAACCTTTAAAAATTGCGATAAAAATGACGTGTCGTTTCTGTGGTCACTTTTTCGGTTGTTTTCTGAACTCGTCCGATTCTCCTCAAACTTTGGGAATACACTCGGGCAGTCTGCCAAAGCTCAATTCTCGAATTTGAGGTGAATCGAAAAACTTTAAAAATAGCGATTAAAATGAAGTGTCGTTGCTCTGGTCACTTTTTCAACGGTTTGCTGAACTCGTCCGATTCTCCTCAAACTTTGGGAATACATTCGGGCAGTATCCTAAAGCTTAATTCTCGAATTTGAGTTGAATCGAAAAACTTTCAAAATAGCGATTAAAATGAAGTGTCGTTGCTCTAGTCACTTTTTTAAGGGTTTCCTGAACTCGTCCGAATCCCCTCAAACTTTGGGATTGCACTCGGGCAGTCTGCCAAAGCTCAATTCTCGAATTTGAGTTGAATCGAAAAACTTTGAAAATAGCGATGAAAATGACGTGCTGTTGCTCTGGTCACTTTTTCAAGGGTTTCCTGAACTCGTCCGATTCTCCTCAAACTTTGGCAATACACTCGGGCAGTCTGCCAAAGCTCAATTCTCGATTTTGAGGTGAATCGAAAACCTTTAAAAATTGCGATGAAAATGACCATCGTTGCTCTGGTCACTTTTTTAAGGGTTTCCTGAACTCGTCCGATTCTCCTTAAACTTTGGGAATACTATCGGGCAGTCTACTAAAGCTCAATTCTCGAATTTGAGGTGAATCGAAAAACTTTAAAAATAGCGATAAAAATGTGTCGTTTCTGTGGTAACTTTTTCGGTTGTTCTCTGAACTCGTCCGATTCTCCTCAAACTTTGGCAATACATTCGGGCAGTATCCTAAAGCTTAATTTTCGAATTTGAGTTGAATCGAACAACTTTAAAAATAGCGATTAAAATGAAGTGTCGTTGCTCTGGTCACTTTTTCAAGGGTTTCCTGAACTCGTCCGAATCCCATCAAACTTTGGGAATACACTCGGGCAGTCTGCCAAAGCTCAATTCTCGACTTTGAGTTGAATCGAAAAACTTTAAAAATAGCGATAAAATGACGTGTCGTTTCTGTGGTCACTTTTTCGGTTGTTTTCTGAACCGGTCCGAATCCCCTCAAACTTTGGGAATACACTCGGGCAGTCTGCCAAAGCTCAATTCTCGAATTTGAGGTGAATCGAAAAACTTTAAAAATAGCGATAAAAATGACGTGTCGTTTCTGTGGTCACTTTTTCGGTTGTTTTCTGAACTTGTCCGATTCTCCTCAAACTTTGGGAATACACTCGGGGAGTCTGCCAAAGCTCAATTCTCGAATTTGAGGTGAATCGAAAAACTTTAAAAATAGCGATAAAAATGACGTGTCGTTTCTGTGGTCACTTTTTCGGTTGTTTTCTGAACTCGTCCGATTCTCCTCAAACTTTGGGAATACACTCGGGCAGTCTGCCAAAGCTCAATTCTCGAATTTGAGGTGAATCGAAAAACTTTAAAAATAGCGATTAAAATGAAGTGTCGTTGCTCTGGTCACTTTTTCAACGTTTGCTGAACTCGTCCGATTCTCCTCAAACTTTGGGAATACATTCGGGCAGTATCCTAAAGCTTAATTCTCGAATTTGAGTTGAATCGAAAAACTTTCAAAATAGCGATTAAAATGAAGTGTCGTTGCTCTAGTCACTTTTTTAAGGGTTTCCTGAACTCGTCCGAATCCCATCAAACTTTGGGAATACACTCGGGCAGTCTGCCAAAGCTCAATTCTCGACTTTGAGTTGAATCGAAAAACTTTAAAAATAGCGATGAAAATGACGTGCCATTGCTCTAGTCACTTTTTCAAGGGTTTCCTGAACGTCCGATTCTCCTCAAACTTTGGCAATACACTCAGGCAGTCTGCCAAAGCTCAATTCTCGATTTTGAGGTGAATCGAAAAACTTTAAAAATAGCGATGAAAATGACGTGCTGTTGCTCTGGTCACTTTTTCAAGGGTTTCCTGAACTCGTCCGATTCTCCTCAAACTTTGGCAATACACTCAGGCACTCTGCCAAAGCTCAATTCTCGATTTTGAGGTGAATCGAAAACCTTTAAAAATTGCGATAAAAATGACGTGTCGTTTCTGTGGTCACTTTTTCGGTTGTTTTCTGAACTCGTCCGATTCTCCTCAAACTTTGGGAATACACTCGGGCAGTCTGCCAAAGCTCAATTCTCGAATTTGAGGTGAATCGAAAAACTTTAAAAATAGCGATTAAAATGAAGTGTCGTTGCTCTGGTCACTTTTTCAACGGTTTGCTGAACTCGTCCGATTCTCCTCAAACTTTGGGAATACATTCGGGCAGTATCCTAAAGCTTAATTCTCGAATTTGAGTTGAATCGAAAAACTTTCAAAATAGCGATTAAAATGAAGTGTCGTTGCTCTAGTCACTTTTTTAAGGGTTTCCTGAACTCGTCCGAATCCCCTCAAACTTTGGGATTGCACTCGGGCAGTCTGCCAAAGCTCAATTCTCGAATTTGAGTTGAATCGAAAAACTTTGAAAATAGCGATGAAAATGACGTGCTGTTGCTCTGGTCACTTTTTCAAGGGTTTCCTGAACTCGTCCGATTCTCCTCAAACTTTGGCAATACACTCGGGCAGTCTGCCAAAGCTCAATTCTCGATTTTGAGGTGAATCGAAAACCTTTAAAAATTGCGATGAAAATGACCATCGTTGCTCTGGTCACTTTTTTAAGGGTTTCCTGAACTCGTCCGATTCTCCTTAAACTTTGGGAATACTATCGGGCAGTCTACTAAAGCTCAATTCTCGAATTTGAGGTGAATCGAAAAACTTTAAAAATAGCGATAAAAATGTGTCGTTTCTGTGGTAACTTTTTCGGTTGTTCTCTGAACTCGTCCGATTCTCCTCAAACTTTGGCAATACATTCGGGCAGTATCCTAAAGCTTAATTTTCGAATTTGAGTTGAATCGAACAACTTTAAAAATAGCGATTAAAATGAAGTGTCGTTGCTCTGGTCACTTTTTCAAGGGTTTCCTGAACTCGTCCGAATCCCATCAAACTTTGGGAATACACTCGGGCAGTCTGCCAAAGCTCAATTCTCGACTTTGAGTTGAATCGAAAAACTTTAAAAATAGCGATAAAATGACGTGTCGTTTCTGTGGTCACTTTTTCGGTTGTTTTCTGAACCGGTCCGAATCCCCTCAAACTTTGGGAATACACTCGGGCAGTCTGCCAAAGCTCAATTCTCGAATTTGAGGTGAATCGAAAAACTTTAAAAATAGCGATAAAAATGACGTGTCGTTTCTGTGGTCACTTTTTCGGTTGTTTTCTGAACTTGTCCGATTCTCCTCAAACTTTGGGAATACACTCGGGGAGTCTGCCAAAGCTCAATTCTCGAATTTGAGGTGAATCGAAAAACTTTAAAAATAGCGATAAAAATGACGTGTCGTTTCTGTGGTCACTTTTTCGGTTGTTTTCTGAACTCGTCCGATTCTCCTCAAACTTTGGGAATACACTCGGGCAGTCTGCCAAAGCTCAATTCTCGAATTTGAGGTGAATCGAAAAACTTTAAAAATAGCGATTAAAATGAAGTGTCGTTGCTCTGGTCACTTTTTCAACGTTTGCTGAACTCGTCCGATTCTCCTCAAACTTTGGGAATACATTCGGGCAGTATCCTAAAGCTTAATTCTCGAATTTGAGTTGAATCGAAAAACTTTCAAAATAGCGATTAAAATGAAGTGTCGTTGCTCTAGTCACTTTTTTAAGGGTTTCCTGAACTCGTCCGAATCCCATCAAACTTTGGGAATACACTCGGGCAGTCTGCCAAAGCTCAATTCTCGACTTTGAGTTGAATCGAAAAACTTTAAAAATAGCGATAAAATGACGTGTCATTTCTGTGGTCACTTTTTCGGTTGTTTTCTGAACCGGTCCGAATCCCCTCAAACTTTGGGAATACACTCGGGCAGTCTGCCAAAGCTCAATTCTCGACTTTGAGTTGAATCGAAAAACTTTAAAAATAGCGATAAAATGACGTGTCGTTTCTGTGGTCACTTTTTCGGTTGTTTTCTGAACCGGTCCGAATCCCCTCAAACTTTGGGAATACACTCGGGCAGTCTGCCAAAGCTCAATTCTCGAATTTGAGGTGAATCGAAAAACTTTAAAAATAGCGATGAAAATGACGTGCCATTGCTCTAGTCACTTTTTCAAGGGTTTCCTGAACGTCCGATTCTCCTCAAACTTTGGCAATACACTCAGGCAGTCTGCCAAAGCTCAATTCTCGATTTTGAGGTGAATCGAAAAACTTTAAAAATAGCGATGAAAATGACGTGCTGTTGCTCTGGTCACTTTTTCAAGGGTTTCCTGAACTCGTCCGATTCTCCTCAAACTTTGGCAATACACTCAGGCACTCTGCCAAAGCTCAATTCTCGATTTTGAGGTGAATCGAAAACCTTTAAAAATTGCGATGAAAATGAAGTGTCGTTGCTCTGGTCACTTTTCAACGGTTTGCTGAACTCGTCCGATTCTCCTTAAACTTTGGGAATACTATCGGGCAGTCTGCCAAAGCTCAATTTTCGAATTTGAGGTGAATCGAAAAACTTTAAAAATAGCGATAAAAATGACGTGTCGTTTCTGTGGTCACTTTTTCGGTTGTTTTCTGAACTTGTCCGATTCTCCTCAAACTTTGGGAATACACTCGGGGAGTCTGCCAAAGCTCAATTCTCGAATTTGAGGTGAATCGAAAAACTTTAAAAATAGGGATAAAAATGTGTCGTTTCTGTGGTCACTTTTTCGGTTGTTTTCTGAACTCGTCCGATTCTCCTCAAACTTTGGGAATACACTCGGGCAGTCTGCCAAAGCTCAATTCTCGAATTTGAGGTGAATCGAAAAACTTTAAAAATAGCGATTAAAATGAAGTGTCGTTGCTCTGGTCACTTTTTCAACGGTTTGCTGAACTCGTCCGATTCTCCTCAAACTTTAGGAATACATTCGGGCAGTATCCTAAAGCTTAATTCTCGAATTTGAGTTGAATCGAAAAACTTTAAAAATAGCGATGAAAATGACGTGCCGTTGCTCTAGTCACTTTTTTAAGGGTTTCCTGAACTCGTCCGATTCTCCTCAAACTTTGGGAATACTATCGGGCAGTCTGCTCAAGCTCAATTCTCGACTTTGAGGTGAATCCAAAAACTTTAAAAATAGCGATTAAAATGAAGTGTCGTTGCTCTGGTCACTTTTTCAACGGTTTGCTGAACTCGTCCGATTCTCCTCAAACTTTGGGAATACACTCGGGCAGTCTGCCAAAGCTCAATTCTCGAATTTGAGGTGAATCAAAAAACTTTAAAAATAGCGATGAAAATGAAGTGTCGTTGCTCTGGTCACTTTTTCAACGGTTTGCTGAACTCGTCCGATTCTCCTCAAACTTTGGGAATACATTCGGGCAGTATCCTAAAGCTTAATTCTCGAATTTGAGTTGAATCGAAAAACTTTCAAAATAGCGATTAAAATGAAGTGTCGTTGCTCTAGTCACTTTTTTAAGGGTTTCCTGAACTCGTCCGAATCCCCTCAAACTTTGGGATTGCACTCGGGCAGTCTGCCAAAGCTCAATTCTCGAATTTGAGTTGAATCGAAAAACTTTAAAAATAGCGATGAAAATGACGTGCTGTTGCTCTGGTCACTTTTTCAAGGGTTTCCTGAACTCGTCCGATTCTCCTCAAACTTTGGCAATACACTCGGGCAGTCTGCCAAAGCTCAATTCTCGATTTTGAGGTGAATCGAAAACCTTTAAAAATTGCGATGAAAATGACCATCGTTGCTCTGGTCACTTTTTTAAGGGTTTCCTGAACTCGTCCGATTCTCCTTAAACTTTGGGAATACTATCGGGCAGTCTACCAAAGCTCAATTCTCGAATTTGAGGTGAATCGAAAAACTTTAAAAATAGCGATAAAAATGTGTCGTTTCTGTGGTAACTTTTTCGGTTGTTCTCTGAACTCGTCCGATTCTCCTCAAACTTTGGCAATACATTCGGGCAGTATCCTAAAGCTTAATTTTCGAATTTGAGTTGAATCGAACAACTTTAAAAATAGCGATTAAAATGAAGTGTCGTTGCTCTGGTCACTTTTTCAAGGGTTTCCTGAACTCGTCCGAATCCCATCAAACTTTGGGAATACACTCGGGCAGTCTGCCAAAGCTCAATTCTCGAATTTGAGGTGAATCAAAAAACTTTAAAAATAGCGATGAAAATGAAGTGTCGTTGCTCTGGTCACTTTTTCAACGGTTTGCTGAACTCGTCCGATTCTCCTCAAACTTTGGCAATACATTCGGGCAGTATCCTAAAGCTTAATTTTCGAATTTGAGTTGAATCGAACAACTTTAAAAATAGCGATTAAAATGAAGTGTCGTTGCTCTGGTCACTTTTTCAAGGGTTTCCTGAACTCGTCCGAATCCCATCAAACTTTGGGAATACACTCGGGCAGTCTGCCAAAGCTCAATTCTCGAATTTGAGGTGAATCAAAAAACTTTAAAAATAGCGATGAAAATGAAGTGTCGTTGCTCTGGTCACTTTTTCAACGGTTTGCTGAACTCGTCCGATTCTCCTCAAACTTTGGGAATACATTCGGGCAGTATCCTAAAGCTTAATTCTCGAATTTGAGTTGAATCGAAAAACTTTAAAAATAGCGATAAAATGACGTGTCGTTTCTGTGGTCACTTTTTCGGTTGTTTTCTGAACCGGTCCGAATCCCCTCAAACTTTGGGAATACACTCGGGCAGTCTGCCAAAGCTCAATTCTCGACTTTGAGTTGAATCGAAAAACTTTAAAAATAGCGATAAAATGACGTGTCGTTTCTGTGGTCACTTTTTCGGTTGTTTTCTGAACCGGTCCGAATCCCCTCAAACTTTGGGAATACACTCGGGCAGTCTGCCAAAGCTCAATTCTCGACTTTGAGTTGAATCGAAAAACTTTAAAAATAGCGATAAAATGACGTGTCGTTTCTGTGGTCACTTTTTCGGTTGTTTTCTGAACCGGTCCGAATCCCCTCAAACTTTGGGAATACACTCGGGCAGTCTGCCAAAGCTCAATTCTCGACTTTGAGTTGAATCGAAAAACTTTAAAAATAGCGATAAAATGACGTGTCGTTTCTGTGGTCACTTTTTCGGTTGTTTTCTGAACCGGTCCGAATCCCCTCAAACTTTGGGAATACACTCGGGCAGTCTGCCAAAGCTCAATTCTCGAATTTGAGGTGAATCGAAAAACTTTAAAAATAGCGATAAAAATGACGTGTCGTTTCTGTGGTCACTTTTTCGGTTGTTTTCTGAACTTGTCCGATTCTCCTCAAACTTTGGGAATACACTCGGGCAGTCTGCCAAAGCTCAATTCTCGAATTTGAGGTGAATCGAAAAACTTTAAAAATAGCGATTAAAATGAAGTGTCGTTGCTCTGGTCACTTTTTCAACGGTTTGCTGAACTCGTCCGATTCTCCTCAAACTTTGGGAATACATTCGGGCAGTATCCTAAAGCTTAATTCTCGAATTTGAGTTGAATCGAAAAACTTTCAAAATAGCGATTAAAATGAAGTGTCGTTGCTCTAGTCACTTTTTTAAGGGTTTCCTGAACTCGTCCGAATCCCCTCAAACTTTGGGATTGCACTCGGGCAGTCTGCCAAAGCTCAATTCTCGAATTTGAGGTGAATCAAAAAACTTTAAAAATAGCGATGAAAATGAAGTGTCGTTGCTCTGGTCACTTTTTCAACGGTTTGCTGAACTCGTCCGATTCTCCTCAAACTTTGGGAATACATTCGGGCAGTATCCTAAAGCTTAATTCTCGAATTTGAGTTGAATCGAAAAACTTTAAAAATAGCGATAAAATGACGTGTCGTTTCTGTGGTCACTTTTTCGGTTGTTTTCTGAACCGGTCCGAATCCCTTCAAACTTTGGGAATACACTCGGGCAGTCTGCCAAAGCTCAATTCTCGACTTTGAGTTGAATCGAAAAACTTTAAAAATAGCGATAAAATGACGTGTCGTTTCTGTGGTCACTTTTTCGGTTGTTTTCTGAACCGGTCCGAATCCCCTCAAACTTTGGGAATACACTCGGGCAGTCTGCCAAAGCTCAATTCTCGACTTTGAGTTGAATCGAAAAACTTTAAAAATAGCGATAAAATGACGTGTCGTTTCTGTGGTCACTTTTTCGGTTGTTTTCTGAACCGGTCCGAATCCCCTCAAACTTTGGGAATACACTCGGGCAGTCTGCCAAAGCTCAATTCTCGAATTTGAGGTGAATCGAAAAACTTTAAAAATAGCGATAAAAATGACGTGTCGTTTCTGTGGTCACTTTTTCGGTTGTTTTCTGAACTCGTCCGAT
This sequence comes from Allacma fusca, assembly GCA_947179485.1. Taxonomy (NCBI): domain Eukaryota; kingdom Metazoa; phylum Arthropoda; class Collembola; order Symphypleona; family Sminthuridae; genus Allacma; species Allacma fusca. The sequence continues at coordinate 50,989,249 of OX359246.1, forward strand.
TCTCCTCAAACTTTGGGAATACACTCGGGCAGTCTGCCAAAGCTCAATTCTCGAATTTGAGGTGAATCGAAAAACTTTAAAAATAGCGATTAAAATGAAGTGTCGTTGCTCTGGTCACTTTTTCAACGGTTTGCTGAACTCGTCCGATTCTCCTCAAACTTTGGGAATACATTCGGGCAGTATCCTAAAGCTTAATTCTCGAATTTGAGTTGAATCGAAAAACTTTCAAAATAGCGATTAAAATGAAGTGTCGTTGCTCTAGTCACTTTTTTAAGGGTTTCCTGAACTCGTCCGAATCCCCTCAAACTTTGGGATTGCACTCGGGCAGTCTGCCAAAGCTCAATTCTCGAATTTGAGTTGAATCGAAAAACTTTAAAAATAGCGATGAAAATGACGTGCTGTTGCTCTGGTCACTTTTTCAAGGGTTTCCTGAACTCGTCCGATTCTCCTCAAACTTTGGCAATACACTCGGGCAGTCTGCCAAAGCTCAATTCTCGATTTTGAGGTGAATCGAAAACCTTTAAAAATTGCGATGAAAATGACCATCGTTGCTCTGGTCACTTTTTTAAGGGTTTCCTGAACTCGTCCGATTCTCCTTAAACTTTGGGAATACTATCGGGCAGTCTACCAAAGCTCAATTCTCGAATTTGAGGTGAATCGAAAAACTTTAAAAATAGCGATAAAAATGTGTCGTTTCTGTGGTAACTTTTTCGGTTGTTCTCTGAACTCGTCCGATTCTCCTCAAACTTTGGCAATACATTCGGGCAGTATCCTAAAGCTTAATTTTCGAATTTGAGTTGAATCGAACAACTTTAAAAATAGCGATTAAAATGAAGTGTCGTTGCTCTGGTCACTTTTTCAAGGGTTTCCTGAACTCGTCCGAATCCCATCAAACTTTGGGAATACACTCGGGCAGTCTGCCAAAGCTCAATTCTCGACTTTGAGTTGAATCGAAAAACTTTAAAAATAGCGATAAAATGACGTGTCGTTTCTGTGGTCACTTTTTCGGTTGTTTTCTGAACCGGTCCGAATCCCCTCAAACTTTGGGAATACACTCGGGCAGTCTGCCAAAGCTCAATTCTCGAATTTGAGGTGAATCGAAAAACTTTAAAAATAGCGATAAAAATGACGTGTCGTTTCTGTGGTCACTTTTTCGGTTGTTTTCTGAACTTGTCCGATTCTCCTCAAACTTTGGGAATACACTCGGGGAGTCTGCCAAAGCTCAATTCTCGAATTTGAGGTGAATCGAAAAACTTTAAAAATAGCGATAAAAATGACGTGTCGTTTCTGTGGTCACTTTTTCGGTTGTTTTCTGAACTCGTCCGATTCTCCTCAAACTTTGGGAATACACTCGGGCAGTCTGCCAAAGCTCAATTCTCGAATTTGAGGTGAATCGAAAAACTTTAAAAATAGCGATTAAAATGAAGTGTCGTTGCTCTGGTCACTTTTTCAACGGTTTGCTGAACTCGTCCGATTCTCCTCAAACTTTGGGAATACATTCGGGCAGTATCCTAATACTTAATTCTCGAATTTGAGTTGAATCGAAAAACTTTCAAAATAGCGATTAAAATGAAGTGTCGTTGCTCTAGTCACTTTTTTAAGGGTTTCCTGAACTCGTCCGAATCCCATCAAACTTTGGGAATACACTCGGGCAGTCTGCCAAAGCTCAATTCTCGACTTTGAGTTGAATCGAAAAACTTTAAAAATAGCGATGAAAATGACGTGCCATTGCTCTAGTCACTTTTTCAAGGGTTTCCTGAACGTCCGATTCTCCTCAAACTTTGGCAATACACTCAGGCAGTCTGCCAAAGCTCAATTCTCGATTTTGAGGTGAATCGAAAAACTTTAAAAATAGCGATGAAAATGACGTGCTGTTGCTCTGGTCACTTTTTCAAGGGTTTCCTGAACTCGTCCGATTCTCCTCAAACTTTGGCAATACACTCAGGCACTCTGCCAAAGCTCAATTCTCGATTTTGAGGTGAATCGAAAACCTTTAAAAATTGCGATGAAAATGAAGTGTCGTTGCTCTGGTCACTTTTCAACGGTTTGCTGAACTCGTCCGATTCTCCTTAAACTTTGGGAATACTATCGGGCAGTCTGCCAAAGCTCAATTTTCGAATTTGAGGTGAATCGAAAAACTTTAAAAATAGCGATAAAAATGACGTGTCGTTTCTGTGGTCACTTTTTCGGTTGTTTTCTGAACTTGTCCGATTCTCCTCAAACTTTGGGAATACACTCGGGGAGTCTGCCAAAGCTCAATTCTCGAATTTGAGGTGAATCGAAAAACTTTAAAAATAGGGATAAAAATGTGTCGTTTCTGTGGTCACTTTTTCGGTTGTTTTCTGAACTCGTCCGATTCTCCTCAAACTTTGGGAATACACTCGGGCAGTCTGCCAAAGCTCAATTCTCGAATTTGAGGTGAATCGAAAAACTTTAAAAATAGCGATTAAAATGAAGTGTCGTTGCTCTGGTCACTTTTTCAACGGTTTGCTGAACTCGTCCGATTCTCCTCAAACTTTAGGAATACATTCGGGCAGTATCCTAAAGCTTAATTCTCGAATTTGAGTTGAATCGAAAAACTTTAAAAATAGCGATGAAAATGACGTGCCGTTGCTCTAGTCACTTTTTTAAGGGTTTCCTGAACTCGTCCGATTCTCCTCAAACTTTGGGAATACTATCGGGCAGTCTGCTCAAGCTCAATTCTCGACTTTGAGGTGAATCCAAAAACTTTAAAAATAGCGATTAAAATGAAGTGTCGTTGCTCTGGTCACTTTTTCAACGGTTTGCTGAACTCGTCCGATTCTCCTCAAACTTTGGGAATACACTCGGGCAGTCTGCCAAAGCTCAATTCTCGAATTTGAGGTGAATCAAAAAACTTTAAAAATAGCGATGAAAATGAAGTGTCGTTGCTCTGGTCACTTTTTCAACGGTTTGCTGAACTCGTCCGATTCTCCTCAAACTTTGGGAATACATTCGGGCAGTATCCTAAAGCTTAATTCTCGAATTTGAGTTGAATCGAAAAACTTTCAAAATAGCGATTAAAATGAAGTGTCGTTGCTCTAGTCACTTTTTTAAGGGTTTCCTGAACTCGTCCGAATCCCCTCAAACTTTGGGATTGCACTCGGGGAGTCTGCCAAAGCTCAATTCTCGAATTTGAGTTGAATCGAAAAACTTTAAAAATAGCGATGAAAATGACGTGCTGTTGCTCTGGTCACTTTTTCAAGGGTTTCCTGAACTCGTCCGATTCTCCTCAAACTTTGGCAATACACTCGGGCAGTCTGCCAAAGCTCAATTCTCGATTTTGAGGTGAATCGAAAACCTTTAAAAATTGCGATGAAAATGACCATCGTTGCTCTGGTCACTTTTTTAAGGGTTTCCTGAACTCGTCCGATTCTCCTTAAACTTTGGGAATACTATCGGGCAGTCTACCAAAGCTCAATTCTCGAATTTGAGGTGAATCGAAAAACTTTAAAAATAGCGATAAAAATGTGTCGTTTCTGTGGTAACTTTTTCGGTTGTTCTCTGAACTCGTCCGATTCTCCTCAAACTTTGGCAATACATTCGGGCAGTATCCTAAAGCTTAATTTTCGAATTTGAGTTGAATCGAACAACTTTAAAAATAGCGATTAAAATGAAGTGTCGTTGCTCTGGTCACTTTTTCAAGGGTTTCCTGAACTCGTCCGAATCCCATCAAACTTTGGGAATACACTCGGGCAGTCTGCCAAAGCTCAATTCTCGACTTTGAGTTGAATCGAAAAACTTTAAAAATAGCGATAAAATGACGTGTCGTTTCTGTGGTCACTTTTTCGGTTGTTTTCTGAACCGGTCCGAATCCCCTCAAACTTTGGGAATACACTCGGGCAGTCTGCCAAAGCTCAATTTTCGAATTTGAGGTGAATCGAAAAACTTTAAAAATAGCGATAAAAATGACGTGTCGTTTCTGTGGTCACTTTTTCGGTTGTTTTCTGAACTTGTCCGATTCTCCTCAAACTTTGGGAATACACTCGGGGAGTCTGCCAAAGCTCAATTCTCGAATTTGAGGTGAATCGAAAAACTTTAAAAATAGGGATAAAAATGTGTCGTTTCTGTGGTCACTTTTTCGGTTGTTTTCTGAACTCGTCCGATTCTCCTCAAACTTTGGGAATACACTCGGGCAGTCTGCCAAAGCTCAATTCTCGAATTTGAGGTGAATCGAAAAACTTTAAAAATAGCGATTAAAATGAAGTGTCGTTGCTCTGGTCACTTTTTCAACGGTTTGCTGAACTCGTCCGATTCTCCTCAAACTTTAGGAATACATTCGGGCAGTATCCTAAAGCTTAATTCTCGAATTTGAGTTGAATCGAAAAACTTTAAAAATAGCGATGAAAATGACGTGCCGTTGCTCTAGTCACTTTTTTAAGGGTTTCCTGAACTCGTCCGATTCTCCTCAAACTTTGGGAATACTATCGGGCAGTCTGCTCAAGCTCAATTCTCGACTTTGAGGTGAATCCAAAAACTTTAAAAATAGCGATTAAAATGAAGTGTCGTTGCTCTGGTCACTTTTTCAACGGTTTGCTGAACTCGTCCGATTCTCCTCAAACTTTGGGAATACACTCGGGCAGTCTGCCAAAGCTCAATTCTCGAATTTGAGGTGAATCAAAAAACTTTAAAAATAGCGATGAAAATGAAGTGTCGTTGCTCTGGTCACTTTTTCAACGGTTTGCTGAACTCGTCCGATTCTCCTCAAACTTTGGGAATACATTCGGGCAGTATCCTAAAGCTTAATTCTCGGATTTGAGTTGAATCGAAAAACTTTCAAAATAGCGATTAAAATGAAGTGTCGTTGCTCTAGTCACTTTTTTAAGGGTTTCCTGAACTCGTCCGAATCCCCTCAAACTTTGGGATTGCACTCGGGGAGTCTGCCAAAGCTCAATTCTCGAATTTGAGTTGAATCGAAAAACTTTAAAAATAGCGATGAAAATGACGTGCTGTTGCTCTGGTCACTTTTTCAAGGGTTTCCTGAACTCGTCCGATTCTCCTCAAACTTTGGCAATACACTCGGGCAGTCTGCCAAAGCTCAATTCTCGATTTTGAGGTGAATCGAAAACCTTTAAAAATTGCGATGAAAATGACCATCGTTGCTCTGGTCACTTTTTTAAGGGTTTCCTGAACTCGTCCGATTCTCCTTAAACTTTGGGAATACTATCGGGCAGTCTACCAAAGCTCAATTCTCGAATTTGAGGTGAATCGAAAAACTTTAAAAATAGCGATAAAAATGTGTCGTTTCTGTGGTAACTTTTTCGGTTGTTCTCTGAACTCGTCCGATTCTCCTCAAACTTTGGCAATACATTCGGGCAGTATCCTAAAGCTTAATTTTCGAATTTGAGTTGAATCGAACAACTTTAAAAATAGCGATTAAAATGAAGTGTCGTTGCTCTGGTCACTTTTTCAAGGGTTTCCTGAACTCGTCCGAATCCCATCAAACTTTGGGAATACACTCGGGCAGTCTGCCAAAGCTCAATTCTCGACTTTGAGTTGAATCGAAAAACTTTAAAAATAGCGATAAAATGACGTGTCGTTTCTGTGGTCACTTTTTCGGTTGTTTTCTGAACCGGTCCGAATCCCCTCAAACTTTGGGAATACACTCGGGCAGTCTGCCAAAGCTCAATTCTCGAATTTGAGGTGAATCGAAAAACTTTAAAAATAGCGATAAAAATGACGTGTCGTTTCTGTGGTCACTTTTTCGGTTGTTTTCTGAACTTGTCCGATTCTCCTCAAACTTTGGGAATACACTCGGGGAGTCTGCCAAAGCTCAATTCTCGAATTTGAGGTGAATCGAAAAACTTTCAAAATAGCGATTAAAATGAAGTGTCGTTGCTCTAGTCACTTTTTTAAGGGTTTCCTGAACTCGTCCGAATCCCATCAAACTTTGGGAATACACTCGGGCAGTCTGCCAAAGCTCAATTCTCGACTTTGAGTTGAATCGAAAAACTTTAAAAATAGCGATGAAAATGACGTGCCATTGCTCTAGTCACTTTTTCAAGGGTTTCCTGAACGTCCGATTCTCCTCAAACTTTGGCAATACACTCAGGCAGTCTGCCAAAGCTCAATTCTCGATTTTGAGGTGAATCGAAAAACTTTAAAAATAGCGATGAAAATGACGTGCTGTTGCTCTGGTCACTTTTTCAAGGGTTTCCTGAACTCGTCCGATTCTCCTCAAACTTTGGCAATACACTCAGGCACTCTGCCAAAGCTCAATTCTCGATTTTGAGGTGAATCGAAAACCTTTAAAAATTGCGATGAAAATGAAGTGTCGTTGCTCTGGTCACTTTTCAACGGTTTGCTGAACTCGTCCGATTCTCCTTAAACTTTGGGAATACTATCGGGCAGTCTGCCAAAGCTCAATTTTCGAATTTGAGGTGAATCGAAAAACTTTAAAAATAGCGATAAAAATGACGTGTCGTTTCTGTGGTCACTTTTTCGGTTGTTTTCTGAACTTGTCCGATTCTCCTCAAACTTTGGGAATACACTCGGGGAGTCTGCCAAAGCTCAATTCTCGAATTTGAGGTGAATCGAAAAACTTTAAAAATAGGGATAAAAATGTGTCGTTTCTGTGGTCACTTTTTCGGTTGTTTTCTGAACTCGTCCGATTCTCCTCAAACTTTGGGAATACACTCGGGCAGTCTGCCAAAGCTCAATTCTCGAATTTGAGGTGAATCGAAAAACTTTAAAAATAGCGATTAAAATGAAGTGTCGTTGCTCTGGTCACTTTTTCAACGGTTTGCTGAACTCGTCCGATTCTCCTCAAACTTTAGGAATACATTCGGGCAGTATCCTAAAGCTTAATTCTCGAATTTGAGTTGAATCGAAAAACTTTAAAAATAGCGATGAAAATGACGTGCCGTTGCTCTAGTCACTTTTTTAAGGGTTTCCTGAACTCGTCCGATTCTCCTCAAACTTTGGGAATACTATCGGGCAGTCTGCTCAAGCTCAATTCTCGACTTTGAGGTGAATCCAAAAACTTTAAAAATAGCGATTAAAATGAAGTGTCGTTGCTCTGGTCACTTTTTCAACGGTTTGCTGAACTCGTCCGATTCTCCTCAAACTTTGGGAATACACTCGGGCAGTCTGCCAAAGCTCAATTCTCGAATTTGAGGTGAATCAAAAAACTTTAAAAATAGCGATGAAAATGAAGTGTCGTTGCTCTGGTCACTTTTTCAACGGTTTGCTGAACTCGTCCGATTCTCCTCAAACTTTGGGAATACATTCGGGCAGTATCCTAAAGCTTAATTCTCGAATTTGAGTTGAATCGAAAAACTTTCAAAATAGCGATTAAAATGAAGTGTCGTTGCTCTAGTCACTTTTTTAAGGGTTTCCTGAACTCGTCCGAATCCCCTCAAACTTTGGGATTGCACTCGGGGAGTCTGCCAAAGCTCAATTCTCGAATTTGAGTTGAATCGAAAAACTTTAAAAATAGCGATGAAAATGACGTGCTGTTGCTCTGGTCACTTTTTCAAGGGTTTCCTGAACTCGTCCGATTCTCCTCAAACTTTGGCAATACACTCGGGCAGTCTGCCAAAGCTCAATTCTCGATTTTGAGGTGAATCGAAAACCTTTAAAAATTGCGATGAAAATGACCATCGTTGCTCTGGTCACTTTTTTAAGGGTTTCCTGAACTCGTCCGATTCTCCTTAAACTTTGGGAATACTATCGGGCAGTCTACCAAAGCTCAATTCTCGAATTTGAGGTGAATCGAAAAACTTTAAAAATAGCGATAAAAATGTGTCGTTTCTGTGGTAACTTTTTCGGTTGTTCTCTGAACTCGTCCGATTCTCCTCAAACTTTGGCAATACATTCGGGCAGTATCCTAAAGCTTAATTTTCGAATTTGAGTTGAATCGAACAACTTTAAAAATAGCGATTAAAATGAAGTGTCGTTGCTCTGGTCACTTTTTCAAGGGTTTCCTGAACTCGTCCGAATCCCATCAAACTTTGGGAATACACTCGGGCAGTCTGCCAAAGCTCAATTCTCGACTTTGAGTTGAATCGAAAAACTTTAAAAATAGCGATAAAATGACGTGTCGTTTCTGTGGTCACTTTTTCGGTTGTTTTCTGAACCGGTCCGAATCCCCTCAAACTTTGGGAATACACTCGGGCAGTCTGCCAAAGCTCAATTCTCGAATTTGAGGTGAATCGAAAAACTTTAAAAATAGCGATAAAAATGACGTGTCGTTTCTGTGGTCACTTTTTCGGTTGTTTTCTGAACTTGTCCGATTCTCCTCAAACTTTGGGAATACACTCGGGGAGTCTGCCAAAGCTCAATTCTCGAATTTGAGGTGAATCGAAAAACTTTAAAAATAGCGATAAAAATGTGTCGTTTCTGTGGTAACTTTTTCGGTTGTTCTCTGAACTCGTCCGATTCTCCTCAAACTTTGGGAATACACTCGGGCAGTCTGCCAAAGCTCAATTCTCGACTTTGAGTTGAATCGAAAAACTTTAAAAATAGCGATAAAATGACGTGTCGTTTCTGTGGTCACTTTTTCGGTTGTTTTCTGAACCGGTCCGAATCCCCTCAAACTTTGGGAATACACTCGGGCAGTCTGCCAAAGCTCAATTCTCGAATTTGAGGTGAATCGAAAAACTTTAAAAATAGCGATAAAAATGACGTGTCGTTTCTGTGGTCACTTTTTCGGTTGTTTTCTGAACTTGTCCGATTCTCCTCAAACTTTGGGAATACACTCGGGGAGTCTGCCAAAGCTCAATTCTCGAATTTGAGGTGAATCGAAAAACTTTAAAAATAGCGATAAAAATGACGTGTCGTTTCTGTGGTCACTTTTTCGGTTGTTTTCTGAACTCGTCCGATTCTCCTCAAACTTTGGGAATACACTCGGGCAGTCTGCCAAAGCTCAATTCTCGAATTTGAGGTGAATCGAAAAACTTTAAAAATAGCGATTAAAATGAAGTGTCGTTGCTCTGGTCACTTTTTCAACGGTTTGCTGAACTCGTCCGATTCTCCTTAAACTTTGGGAATACATTCGGGCAGTATCCTAAAGCTTAATTCTCGAATTTGAGTTGAATCGAAAAACTTTCAAAATAGCGATTAAAATGAAGTGTCGTTGCTCTAGTCACTTTTTTAAGGGTTTCCTGAACTCGTCCGAATCCCATCAAACTTTGGGAATACACTCGGGCAGTCTGCCAAAGCTCAATTCTCGATTTTGAGGTGAATCGAAAAACTTTAAAAATAGCGATGAAAATGACGTGCTGTTGCTCTGGTCACTTTTTCAAGGGTTTCCTGAACTCGTCCGATTCTCCTCAAACTTTGGCAATACACTCAGGCACTCTGCCAAAGCTCAATTCTCGATTTTGAGGTGAATCGAAAACCTTTAAAAATTGCGATGAAAATGAAGTGTCGTTGCTCTGGTCACTTTTCAACGGTTTGCTGAACTCGTCCGATTCTCCTTAAACTTTGGGAATACTATCGGGCAGTCTGCCAAAGCTAAATTTTCGAATTTGAGGTGAATCGAAAAACTTTAAAAATAGCGATAAAAATGACGTGTCGTTTCTGTGGTCACTTTTTCGGTTGTTTTCTGAACTTGTCCGATTCTCCTCAAACTTTGGGAATACACTCGGGCAGTCTGCCAAAGCTCAATTCTCGAATTTGAGGTGAATCGAAAAACTTTAAAAATAGCGATGAAAATGACGTGCCGTTGCTCTAGTCACTTTTTTAAGGGTTTCCTGAACTCGTCCGATTCTCCTCAAACTTTGGGAATACTATCGGGCAGTCTGCTCAAGCTCAATTCTCGACTTTGAGGTGAATCCAAAAACTTTAAAAATAGCGATTAAAATGAAGTGTCGTTGCTCTGGTCACTTTTTCAACGGTTTGCTGAACTCGTCCGATTCTCCTCAAACTTTGGGAATACACTCGGGCAGTCTGCCAAAGCTCAATTCTCGAATTTGAGGTGAATCAAAAAACTTTAAAAATAGCGATGAAAATGAAGTGTCGTTGCTCTGGTCACTTTTTCAACGGTTTGCTGAACTCGTCCGATTCTCCTCAAACTTTGGGAATACATTCGGGCAGTATCCTAAAGCTTAATTCTCGAATTTGAGTTGAATCGAAAAACTTTCAAAATAGCGATTAAAATGAAGTGTCGTTGCTCTAGTCACTTTTTTAAGGGTTTCCTGAACTCGTCCGAATCCCCTCAAACTTTGGGATTGCACTCGGGGAGTCTGCCAAAGCTCAATTCTCGAATTTGAGTTGAATCGAAAAACTTTAAAAATAGCGATGAAAATGACGTGCTGTTGCTCTGGTCACTTTTTCAAGGGTTTCCTGAACTCGTCCGATTCTCCTCAAACTTTGGCAATACACTCGGGCAGTCTGCCAAAGCTCAATTCTCGATTTTGAGGTGAATCGAAAACCTTTAAAAATTGCGATGAAAATGACCATCGTTGCTCTGGTCACTTTTTTAAGGGTTTCCTGAACTCGTCCGATTCTCCTTAAACTTTGGGAATACTATCGGGCAGTCTACCAAAGCTCAATTCTCGAATTTGAGGTGAATCGAAAAACTTTAAAAATAGCGATAAAAATGTGTCGTTTCTGTGGTAACTTTTTCGGTTGTTCTCTGAACTCGTCCGATTCTCCTCAAACTTTGGCAATACATTCGGGCAGTATCCTAAAGCTTAATTTTCGAATTTGAGTTGAATCGAACAACTTTAAAAATAGCGATTAAAATGAAGTGTCGTTGCTCTGGTCACTTTTTCAAGGGTTTCCTGAACTCGTCCGAATCCCATCAAACTTTGGGAATACACTCGGGCAGTCTGCCAAAGCTCAATTCTCGACTTTGAGTTGAATCGAAAAACTTTAAAAATAGCGATAAAATGACGTGTCGTTTCTGTGGTCACTTTTTCGGTTGTTTTCTGAACCGGTCCGAATCCCCTCAAACTTTGGGAATACACTCGGGCAGTCTGCCAAAGCTCAATTCTCGAATTTGAGGTGAATCGAAAAACTTTAAAAATAGCGATAAAAATGACGTGTCGTTTCTGTGGTCACTTTTTCGGTTGTTTTCTGAACTTGTCCGATTCTCCTCAAACTTTGGGAATACACTCGGGGAGTCTGCCAAAGCTCAATTCTCGAATTTGAGGTGAATCGAAAAACTTTCAAAATAGCGATTAAAATGAAGTGTCGTTGCTCTAGTCACTTTTTTAAGGGTTTCCTGAACTCGTCCGAATCCCATCAAACTTTGGGAATACACTCGGGCAGTCTGCCAAAGCTCAATTCTCGATTTTGAGGTGAATCGAAAAACTTTAAAAATAGCGATGAAAATGACGTGCTGTTGCTCTGGTCACTTTTTCAAGGGTTTCCTGAACTCGTCCGATTCTCCTCAAACTTTGGCAATACACTCAGGCACTCTGCCAAAGCTCAATTCTCGATTTTGAGGTGAATCGAAAACCTTTAAAAATTGCGATGAAAATGAAGTGTCGTTGCTCTGGTCACTTTTCAACGGTTTGCTGAACTCGTCCGATTCTCCTTAAACTTTGGGAATACTATCGGGCAGTCTGCCAAAGCTAAATTTTCGAATTTGAGGTGAATCGAAAAACTTTAAAAATAGCGATAAAAATGACGTGTCGTTTCTGTGGTCACTTTTTCGGTTGTTTTCTGAACTTGTCCGATTCTCCTCAAACTTTGGGAATACACTCGGGCAGTCTGCCAAAGCTCAATTCTCGAATTTGAGGTGAATCAAAAAACTTTAAAAATAGCGATGAAAATGAAGTGTCGTTGCTCTGGTCACTTTTTCAACGGTTTGCTGAACTCGTCCGATTCTCCTCAAACTTTGGGAATACATTCGGGCAGTATCCTAAAGCTTAATTCTCGAATTTGAGTTGAATCGAAAAACTTTCAAAATAGCGATTAAAATGAAGTGTCGTTGCTCTAGTCACTTTTTTAAGGGTTTCCTGAACTCGTCCGAATCCCCTCAAACTTTGGGATTGCACTCGGGGAGTCTGCCAAAGCTCAATTCTCGAATTTGAGTTGAATCGAAAAACTTTAAAAATAGCGATGAAAATGACGTGCTGTTGCTCTGGTCACTTTTTCAAGGGTTTCCTGAACTCGTCCGATTCTCCTCAAACTTTGGCAATACACTCGGGCAGTCTGCCAAAGCTCAATTCTCGATTTTGAGGTGAATCGAAAACCTTTAAAAATTGCGATGAAAATGACCATCGTTGCTCTGGTCACTTTTTTAAGGGTTTCCTGAACTCGTCCGATTCTCCTTAAACTTTGGGAATACTATCGGGCAGTCTACCAAAGCTCAATTCTCGAATTTGAGGTGAATCGAAAAACTTTAAAAATAGCGATAAAAATGTGTCGTTTCTGTGGTAACTTTTTCGGTTGTTCTCTGAACTCGTCCGATTCTCCTCAAACTTTGGCAATACATTCGGGCAGTATCCTAAAGCTTAATTTTCGAATTTGAGTTGAATCGAACAACTTTAAAAATAGCGATTAAAATGAAGTGTCGTTGCTCTGGTCACTTTTTCAAGGGTTTCCTGAACTCGTCCGAATCCCATCAAACTTTGGGAATACACTCGGGCAGTCTGCCAAAGCTCAATTCTCGACTTTGAGTTGAATCGAAAAACTTTAAAAATAGCGATAAAATGACGTGTCGTTTCTGTGGTCACTTTTTCGGTTGTTTTCTGAACCGGTCCGAATCCCCTCAAACTTTGGGAATACACTCGGGCAGTCTGCCAAAGCTCAATTCTCGAATTTGAGGTGAATCGAAAAACTTTAAAAATAGCGATAAAAATGACGTCGTTTCTGTGGTCACTTTTTCGGTTGTTTTCTGAACTTGTCCGATTCTCCTCAAACTTTGGGAATACACTCGGGGAGTCTGCCAAAGCTCAATTCTCGAATTTGAGGTGAATCGAAAAACTTTAAAAATAGCGATAAAAATGACGTGTCGTTTCTGTGGTCACTTTTTCGGTTGTTTTCTGAACTCGTCCGATTCTCCTCAAACTTTGGGAATACACTCGGGCAGTCTGCCAAAGCTCAATTCTCGAATTTGAGGTGAATCGAAAAACTTTAAAAATAGCGATTAAAATGAAGTGTCGTTGCTCTGGTCACTTTTTCAACGGTTTGCTGAACTCGTCCGATTCTCCTCAAACTTTGGGAATACATTCGGGCAGTATCCTAAAGCTTAATTCTCGAATTTGAGTTGAATCGAAAAACTTTCAAAATAGCGATTAAAATGAAGTGTCGTTGCTCTAGTCACTTTTTTAAGGGTTTCCTGAACTCGTCCGAATCCCATCAAACTTTGGGAATACACTCGGGCAGTCTGCCAAAGCTCAATTCTCGACTTTGAGTTGAATCGAAAAACTTTAAAAATAGCGATGAAAATGACGTGCCATTGCTCTAGTCACTTTTTCAAGGGTTTCCTGAACTCGTCCGATTCTCCTCAAACTTTGGCAATACACTCAGGCAGTCTGCCAAAGCTCAATTCTCGATTTTGAGGTGAATCGAAAAACTTTAAAAATAGCGATGAAAATGACGTGCTGTTGCTCTGGTCACTTTTTCAAGGGTTTCCTGAACTCGTCCGATTCTCCTCAAACTTTGGCAATACACTCAGGCACTCTGCCAAAGCTCAATTCTCGATTTTGAGGTGAATCGAAAACCTTTAAAAATTGCGATGAAAATGAAGTGTCGTTGCTCTGGTCACTTTTCAACGGTTTGCTGAACTCGTCCGATTCTCCTTAAACTTTGGGAATACTATCGGGCAGTCTGCCAAAGCTCAATTTTCGAATTTGAGGTGAATCGAAAAACTTTAAAAATAGCGATAAAAATGACGTGTCGTTTCTGTGGTCACTTTTTCGGTTGTTTTCTGAACTCGTCCGATTCTCCTCAAACTTTGGGAATACACTCGGGCAGTCTGCCAAAGCTCAATTCTCGAATTTGAGGTGAATCGAAAAACTTTAAAAATAGCGATTAAAATGAAGTGTCGTTGCTCTGGTCACTTTTTCAACGGTTTGCTGAACTCGTCCGATTCTCCTCAAACTTTAGGAATACATTCGGGCAGTATCCTAAAGCTTAATTCTCGAATTTGAGTTGAATCGAAAAACTTTAAAAATAGCGATGAAAATGACGTGCCGTTGCTCTAGTCACTTTTTTAAGGGTTTCCTGAACTCGTCCGATTCTCCTCAAACTTTGGGAATACTATCGGGCAGTCTGCTCAAGCTCAATTCTCGACTTTAAGGTGAATCCAAAAACTTTAAAAATAGCGATTAAAATGAAGTGTCGTTGCTCTGGTCACTTTTTCAACGGTTTGCTGAACTCGTCCGATTCTCCTCAAACTTTGGGAATACACTCGGGCAGTCTGCCAAAGCTCAATTCTCGAATTTGAGGTGAATCAAAAAACTTTAAAAATAGCGATGAAAATGAAGTGTCGTTGCTCTGGTCACTTTTTCAACGGTTTGCTGAACTCGTCCGATTCTCCTCAAACTTTGGGAATACATTCGGGCAGTATCCTAAAGCTTAATTCTCGAATTTGAGTTGAATCGAAAAACTTTCAAAATAGCGATTAAAATGAAGTGTCGTTGCTCTAGTCACTTTTTTAAGGGTTTCCTGAACTCGTCCGAATCCCCTCAAACTTTGGGATTGCACTCGGGCAGTCTGCCAAAGCTCAATTCTCGAATTTGAGTTGAATCGAAAAACTTTAAAAATAGCGATGAAAATGACGTGCTGTTGCTCTGGTCACTTTTTCAAGGGTTTCCTGAACTCGTCCGATTCTCCTCAAACTTTGGCAATACACTCGGGCAGTCTGCCAAAGCTCAATTCTCGATTTTGAGGTGAATCGAAAACCTTTAAAAATTGCGATGAAAATGACCATCGTTGCTCTGGTCACTTTTTTAAGGGTTTCCTGAACTCGTCCGATTCTCCTTAAACTTTGGGAATACTATCGGGCAGTCTACCAAAGCTCAATTCTCGAATTTGAGGTGAATCGAAAAACTTTAAAAATAGCGATAAAAATGTGTCGTTTCTGTGGTAACTTTTTCGGTTGTTCTCTGAACTCGTCCGATTCTCCTCAAACTTTGGCAATACATTCGGGCAGTATCCTAAAGCTTAATTTTCGAATTTGAGTTGAATCGAACAACTTTAAAAATAGCGATTAAAATGAAGTGTCGTTGCTCTGGTCACTTTTTCAAGGGTTTCCTGAACTCGTCCGAATCCCATCAAACTTTGGGAATACACTCGGGCAGTCTGCCAAAGCTCAATTCTCGAATTTGAGGTGAATCAAAAAACTTTAAAAATAGCGATGAAAATGAAGTGTCGTTGCTCTGGTCACTTTTTCAACGGTTTGCTGAACTCGTCCGATTCTCCTCAAACTTTGGGAATACATTCGGGCAGTATCCTAAAGCTTAATTCTCGAATTTGAGTTGAATCGAAAAACTTTCAAAATAGCGATTAAAATGAAGTGTCGTTGCTCTAGTCACTTTTTTAAGGGTTTCCTGAACTCGTCCGAATCCCCTCAAACTTTGGGATTGCACTCGGGCAGTCTGCCAAAGCTCAATTCTCGAATTTGAGTTGAATCGAAAAACTTTAAAAATAGCGATGAAAATGACGTGCTGTTGCTCTGGTCACTTTTTCAAGGGTTTCCTGAACTCGTCCGATTCTCCTCAAACTTTGGCAATACACTCGGGCAGTCTGCCAAAGCTCAATTCTCGATTTTGAGGTGAATCGAAAACCTTTAAAAATTGCGATGAAAATGACCATCGTTGCTCTGGTCACTTTTTTAAGGGTTTCCTGAACTCGTCCGATTCTCCTTAAACTTTGGGAATACTATCGGGCAGTCTACCAAAGCTCAATTCTCGAATTTGAGGTGAATCGAAAAACTTTAAAAATAGCGATAAAAATGTGTCGTTTCTGTGGTAACTTTTTCGGTTGTTCTCTGAACTCGTCCGATTCTCCTCAAACTTTGGCAATACATTCGGGCAGTATCCTAAAGCTTAATTTTCGAATTTGAGTTGAATCGAACAACTTTAAAAATAGCGATTAAAATGAAGTGTCGTTGCTCTGGTCACTTTTTCAAGGGTTTCCTGAACTCGTCCGAATCCCATCAAACTTTGGGAATACACTCGGGCAGTCTGCCAAAGCTCAATTCTCGACTTTGAGTTGAATCGAAAAACTTTAAAAATAGCGATAAAATGACGTGTCGTTTCTGTGGTCACTTTTTCGGTTGTTTTCTGAACCGGTCCGAATCCCCTCAAACTTTGGGAATACACTCGGGCAGTCTGCCAAAGCTCAATTCTCGAATTTGAGGTGAATCGAAAAACTTTAAAAATAGCGATAAAAATGACGTGTCGTTTCTGTGGTCACTTTTTCGGTTGTTTTCTGAACTTGTCCGATTCTCCTCAAACTTTGGGAATACACTCGGGGAGTCTGCCAAAGCTCAATTCTCGAATTTGAGGTGAATCGAAAAACTTTAAAAATAGCGATAAAAATGACGTGTCGTTTCTGTGGTCACTTTTTCGGTTGTTTTCTGAACTCGTCCGATTCTCCTCAAACTTTGGGAATACACTCGGGCAGTCTGCCAAAGCTCAATTCTCGAATTTGAGGTGAATCGAAAAACTTTAAAAATAGCGATTAAAATGAAGTGTCGTTGCTCTGGTCACTTTTTCAACGGTTTGCTGAACTCGTCCGATTCTCCTCAAACTTTGGGAATACATTCGGGCAGTATCCTAAAGCTTAATTCTCGAATTTGAGTTGAATCGAAAAACTTTCAAAATAGCGATTAAAATGAAGTGTCGTTGCTCTAGTCACTTTTTTAAGGGTTTCCTGAACTCGTCCGAATCCCATCAAACTTTGGGAATACACTCGGGCAGTCTGCCAAAGCTCAATTCTCGACTTTGAGTTGAATCGAAAAACTTTAAAAATAGCGATGAAAATGACGTGCCATTGCTCTAGTCACTTTTTCAAGGGTTTCCTGAACTCGTCCGATTCTCCTCAAACTTTGGCAATACACTCAGGCAGTCTGCCAAAGCTCAATTCTCGATTTTGAGGTGAATCGAAAAACTTTAAAAATAGCGATGAAAATGACGTGCTGTTGCTCTGGTCACTTTTTCAAGGGTTTCCTGAACTCGTCCGATTCTCCTCAAACTTTGGCAATACACTCAGGCACTCTGCCAAAGCTCAATTCTCGATTTTGAGGTGAATCGAAAACCTTTAAAAATTGCGATGAAAATGAAGTGTCGTTGCTCTGGTCACTTTTCAACGGTTTGCTGAACTCGTCCGATTCTCCTCAAACTTTGGGAATACATTCGGGCAGTATCCTAAAGCTTAATTCTCGAATTTGAGTTGAATCGAAAAACTTTCAAAATAGCGATTAAAATGAAGTGTCGTTGCTCTAGTCACTTTTTTAAGGGTTTCCTGAACTCGTCCGAATCCCCTCAAACTTTGGGATTGCACTCGGGCAGTCTGCCAAAGCTCAATTCTCGAATTTGAGTTGAATCGAAAAACTTTAAAAATAGCGATGAAAATGACGTGCTGTTGCTCTGGTCACTTTTTCAAGGGTTTCCTGAACTCGTCCGATTCTCCTCAAACTTTGGCAATACACTCGGGCAGTCTGCCAAAGCTCAATTCTCGATTTTGAGGTGAATCGAAAACCTTTAAAAATTGCGATGAAAATGACCATCGTTGCTCTGGTCACTTTTTTAAGGGTTTCCTGAACTCGTCCGATTCTCCTTAAACTTTGGGAATACTATCGGGCAGTCTACCAAAGCTCAATTCTCGAATTTGAGGTGAATCGAAAAACTTTAAAAATAGCGATAAAAATGTGTCGTTTCTGTGGTAACTTTTTCGGTTGTTCTCTGAACTCGTCCGATTCTCCTCAAACTTTGGCAATACATTCGGGCAGTATCCTAAAGCTTAATTTTCGAATTTGAGTTGAATCGAACAACTTTAAAAATAGCGATTAAAATGAAGTGTCGTTGCCCTAGTCACTTTTTTAAGGGTTTCCTGAACTCGTCCGAATCCCCTCAAACTTTGGGATTGCACTCGGGCAGTCTGCCAAAGCTCAATTCTCGAATTTGAGTTGAATCGAAAAACTTTAAAAATAGCGATGAAAATGACGTGCTGTTGCTCTGGTCACTTTTTCAAGGGTTTCCTGAACTCGTCCGATTCTCCTCAAACTTTGGCAATACACTCGGGCAGTCTGCCAAAGCTCAATTCTCGATTTTGAGGTGAATCGAAAACCTTTAAAAATTGCGATGAAAATGACCATCGTTGCTCTGGTCACTTTTTTAAGGGTTTCCTGAACTCGTCCGATTCTCCTTAAACTTTGGGAATACTATCGGGCAGTCTACCAAAGCTCAATTCTCGAATTTGAGGTGAATCGAAAAACTTTAAAAATAGCGATAAAAATGTGTCGTTTCTGTGGTAACTTTTTCGGTTGTTCTCTGAACTCGTCCGATTCTCCTCAAACTTTGGCAATACATTCGGGCAGTATCCTAAAGCTTAATTTTCGAATTTGAGTTGAATCGAACAACTTTAAAAATAGCGATTAAAATGAAGTGTCGTTGCTCTGGTCACTTTTTCAAGGGTTTCCTGAACTCGTCCGAATCCCATCAAACTTTGGGAATACACTCGGGCAGTCTGCCAAAGCTCAATTCTCGACTTTGAGTTGAATCGAAAAACTTTAAAAATAGCGATAAAAATAACGTGTCGTTTCTGTGGTCACTTTTTCGGTTGTTTTCTGAACCGGTCCGAATCCCCTCAAACTTTGGGAATACACTCGGGCAGTCTGCCAAAGCTCAATTCTCGAATTTGAGGTGACTCGAAAAACTTTAAAAATAGCGATAAAAATGACGTGTCGTTTCTGTGGTCACTTTTTCGGTTGTTTTCTGAACTTGTCCGATTCTCCTCAAACTTTGGGAATACACTCGGGGAGTCTGCCAAAGCTCAATTCTCGAATTTGAGGTGAATCGAAAAACTTTAAAAATAGCGATAAAAATGACGTGTCGTTTCTGTGGTCACTTTTTCGGTTGTTTTCTGAACTCGTCCGATTCTCCTTAAACTTTGGGAATACACTCGGGCAGTATCCTAAAGCTTAATTCTCGAATTTGAGTTGAATCGAAAAACTTTCAAAATAGCGATTAAAATGAAGTGTCGTTGCTCTAGTCACTTTTTTAAGGGTTTCCTGAACTCGTCCGAATCCCATCAAACTTTGGGAATACACTCGGGCAGTCTGCCAAAGCTCAATTCTCGAATTTGAGGTGAATCGAAAAACTTTAAAAATAGGGATAAAAATGTGTCGTTTCTGTGGTCACTTTTTCGGTTGTTTTCTGAACTCGTCCGATTCTCCTCAAACTTTGGGAATACTATCGGGCAGTCTGCTCAAGCTCAATTCTCGACTTTGAGGTGAATCCAAAAACTTTAAAAATAGCGATTAAAATGAAGTGTCGTTGCTCTGGTCACTTTTTCAACGGTTTGCTGAACTCGTCCGATTCTCCTCAAACTTTGGGAATACACTCGGGCAGTATCCTAAAGCTCAATTCTCGATTTTGAGGTGAATCGAAAACCTTTAAAAATTGCGATGAAAATGAAGTGTCGTTGCTCTGGTCACTTTTCAACGGTTTGCTGAACTCGTCCGATTCTCCTCAAACTTTGGGAATACATTCGGGCAGTATCCTAAAGCTTAATTCTCGAATTTGAGTTGAATCGAAAAACTTTCAAAATAGCGATTAAAATGAAGTGTCGTTGCTCTAGTCACTTTTTTAAGGGTTTCCTGAACTCGTCCGAATCCCCTCAAACTTTGGGATTGCACTCGGGCAGTCTGCCAAAGCTCAATTCTCGAATTTGAGTTGAATCGAAAAACTTTAAAAATAGCGATGAAAATGACGTGCTGTTGCTCTGGTCACTTTTTCAAGGGTTTCCTGAACTCGTCCGATTCTCCTCAAACTTTGGCAATACACTCGGGCAGTCTGCCAAAGCTCAATTCTCGATTTTGAGGTGAATCGAAAACCTTTAAAAATTGCGATGAAAATGACCATCGTTGCTCTGGTCACTTTTTTAAGGGTTTCCTGAACTCGTCCGATTCTCCTTAAACTTTGGGAATACTATCGGGCAGTCTACCAAAGCTCAATTCTCGAATTTGAGGTGAATCGAAAAACTTTAAAAATAGCGATAAAAATGTGTCGTTTCTGTGGTAACTTTTTCGGTTGTTCTCTGAACTCGTCCGATTCTCCTCAAACTTTGGCAATACATTCGGGCAGTATCCTAAAGCTTAATTTTCGAATTTGAGTTGAATCGAACAACTTTAAAAATAGCGATTAAAATGAAGTGTCGTTGCCCTAGTCACTTTTTTAAGGGTTTCCTGAACTCGTCCGAATCCCCTCAAACTTTGGGATTGCACTCGGGCAGTCTGCCAAAGCTCAATTCTCGAATTTGAGTTGAATCGAAAAACTTTAAAAATAGCGATGAAAATGACGTGCTGTTGCTCTGGTCACTTTTTCAAGGGTTTCCTGAACTCGTCCGATTCTCCTCAAACTTTGGCAATACACTCGGGCAGTCTGCCAAAGCTCAATTCTCGATTTTGAGGTGAATCGAAAACCTTTAAAAATTGCGATGAAAATGACCATCGTTGCTCTGGTCACTTTTTTAAGGGTTTCCTGAACTCGTCCGATTCTCCTTAAACTTTGGGAATACTATCGGGCAGTCTACCAAAGCTCAATTCTCGAATTTGAGGTGAATCGAAAAACTTTAAAAATAGCGATAAAAATGTGTCGTTTCTGTGGTAACTTTTTCGGTTGTTCTCTGAACTCGTCCGATTCTCCTCAAACTTTGGCAATACATTCGGGCAGTATCCTAAAGCTTAATTTTCGAATTTGAGTTGAATCGAACAACTTTAAAAATAGCGATTAAAATGAAGTGTCGTTGCTCTGGTCACTTTTTCAAGGGTTTCCTGAACTCGTCCGAATCCCATCAAACTTTGGGAATACACTCGGGCAGTCTGCCAAAGCTCAATTCTCGACTTTGAGTTGAATCGAAAAACTTTAAAAATAGCGATAAAATGACGTGTCGTTTCTGTGGTCACTTTTTCGGTTGTTTTCTGAACCGGTCCGAATCCCCTCAAACTTTGGGAATACACTCGGGCAGTCTGCCAAAGCTCAATTCTCGAATTTGAGGTGACTCGAAAAACTTTAAAAATAGCGATAAAAATGACGTGTCGTTTCTGTGGTCACTTTTTCGGTTGTTTTCTGAACTTGTCCGATTCTCCTCAAACTTTGGGAATACACTCGGGGAGTCTGCCAAAGCTCAATTCTCGAATTTGAGGTGAATCGAAAAACTTTAAAAATAGCGATAAAAATGACGTGTCGTTTCTGTGGTCACTTTTTCGGTTGTTTTCTGAACTCGTCCGATTCTCCTTAAACTTTGGGAATACACTCGGGCAGTATCCTAAAGCTTAATTCTCGAATTTGAGTTGAATCGAAAAACTTTCAAAATAGCGATTAAAATGAAGTGTCGTTGCTCTAGTCACTTTTTTAAGGGTTTCCTGAACTCGTCCGAATCCCATCAAACTTTGGGAATACACTCGGGCAGTCTGCCAAAGCTCAATTCTCGAATTTGAGGTGAATCGAAAAACTTTAAAAATAGGGATAAAAATGTGTCGTTTCTGTGGTCACTTTTTCGGTTGTTTTCTGAACTCGTCCGATTCTCCTCAAACTTTGGGAATACTATCGGGCAGTCTGCTCAAGCTCAATTCTCGACTTTGAGGTGAATCCAAAAACTTTAAAAATAGCGATTAAAATGAAGTGTCGTTGCTCTGGTCACTTTTTCAACGGTTTGCTGAACTCGTCCGATTCTCCTCAAACTTTGGGAATACACTCGGGCAGTCTGCCAAAGCTCAATTTTCGAATTTGAGGTGAATCGAAAAACTTTAAAAATAGGGATAAAAATGTGTCGTTTCTGTGGTCACTTTTTCGGTTGTTTTCTGAACTCGTCCGATTCTCCTCAAGATTTGGGAATACACTCGGGCAGTCTGCCAAAGCTCAATTCTCGAATTTGAGGTGAATCGAAAAACTTTAAAAATAGCGATGAAAATGAAGTGTCGTTGCTCTGGTCACTTTTTCAACGGTTTGCTGAACTCGTCCGATTCTCCTCAAACTTTGGGAATACATTCGGGCAGTATCCTAAAGCTTAATTCTCGAATTTGAGTTGAATCGAAAAACTTTCAAAATAGCGATTAAAATGAAGTGTCGTTGCTCTAGTCACTTTTTTAAGGGTTTCCTGAACTCGTCCGAATCCCCTCAAACTTTGGGATTGCACTCGGGCAGTCTGCCAAAGCTCAATTCTCGAATTTGAGTTGAATCGAAAAACTTTAAAAATAGCGATGAAAATGACGTGCTGTTGCTCTGGTCACTTTTTCAAGGGTTTCCTGAACTCGTCCGATTCTCCTCAAACTTTGGCAATACACTCGGGCAGTCTGCCAAAGCTCAATTCTCGATTTTGAGGTGAATCGAAAACCTTTAAAAACTGCGATGAAAATGACCATCGTTGCTCTGGTCACTTTTTTAAGGGTTTCCTGAACTCGTCCGATTCTCCTTAAACTTTGGGAATACTATCGGGCAGTCTACCAAAGCTCAATTCTCGAATTTGAGGTGAATCGAAAAACTTTAAAAATAGCGATAAAAATGTGTCGTTTCTGTGGTAACTTTTTCGGTTGTTCTCTGAACTCGTCCGATTCTCCTCAAACTTTGGCAATACATTCGGGCAGTATCCTAAAGCTTAATTTTCGAATTTGAGTTGAATCGAACAACTTTAAAAATAGCGATTAAAATGAAGTGTCGTTGCTCTGGTCACTTTTTCAAGGGTTTCCTGAACTCGTCCGAATCCCATCAAACTTTGGGAATACACTCGGGCAGTCTGCCAAAGCTCAATTCTCGACTTTGAGTTGAATCGAAAAACTTTAAAAATAGCGATAAAATGACGTGTCGTTTCTGTGGTCACTTTTTCGGTTGTTTTCTGAACCGGTCCGAATCCCCTCAAACTTTGGGAATACACTCGGGCAGTCTGCCAAAGCTCAATTCTCGAATTTGAGGTGACTCGAAAAACTTTAAAAATAGCGATAAAAATGACGTGTCGTTTCTGTGGTCACTTTTTCGGTTGTTTTCTGAACTTGTCCGATTCTCCTCAAACTTTGGGAATACACTCGGGGAGTCTGCCAAAGCTCAATTCTCGAATTTGAGGTGAATCGAAAAACTTTAAAAATAGCGATAAAAATGACGTGTCGTTTCTGTGGTCACTTTTTCGGTTGTTTTCTGAACTCGTCCGATTCTCCTTAAACTTTGGGAATACACTCGGGCAGTATCCTAAAGCTTAATTCTCGAATTTGAGTTGAATCGAAAAACTTTCAAAATAGCGATTAAAATGAAGTGTCGTTGCTCTAGTCACTTTTTTAAGGGTTTCCTGAACTCGTCCGAATCCCATCAAACTTTGGGAATACACTCGGGCAGTCTGCCAAAGCTCAATTCTCGAATTTGAGGTGAATCGAAAAACTTTAAAAATAGGGATAAAAATGTGTCGTTTCTGTGGTCACTTTTTCGGTTGTTTTCTGAACTCGTCCGATTCTCCTCAAACTTTGGGAATACTATCGGGCAGTCTGCTCAAGCTCAATTCTCGACTTTGAGGTGAATCCAAAAACTTTAAAAATAGCGATTAAAATGAAGTGTCGTTGCTCTGGTCACTTTTTCAACGGTTTGCTGAACTCGTCCGATTCTCCTCAAACTTTGGGAATACACTCGGGCAGTCTGCCAAAGCTCAATTCTCGAATTTGAGGTGAATCAAAAAACTTTAAAAATAGCGATGAAAATGAAGTGTCGTTGCTCTGGTCACTTTTTCAACGGTTTGCTGAACTCGTCCGATTCTCCTCAAACTTTGGGAATACATTCGGGCAGTATCCTAAAGCTTAATTCTCGAATTTGAGTTGAATCGAAAAACTTTCAAAATAGCGATTAAAATGAAGTGTCGTTGCTCTAGTCACTTTTTTAAGGGTTTCCTGAACTCGTCCGAATCCCCTCAAACTTTGGGATTGCACTCGGGCAGTCTGCCAAAGCTCAATTCTCGAATTTGAGTTGAATCGAAAAACTTTAAAAATAGCGATGAAAATGACGTGCTGTTGCTCTGGTCACTTTTTCAAGGGTTTCCTGAACTCGTCCGATTCTCCTCAAACTTTGGCAATACACTCGGGCAGTCTGCCAAAGCTCAATTCTCGATTTTGAGGTGAATCGAAAACCTTTAAAAACTGCGATGAAAATGACCATCGTTGCTCTGGTCACTTTTTTAAGGGTTTCCTGAACTCGTCCGATTCTCCTTAAACTTTGGGAATACTATCGGGCAGTCTACCAAAGCTCAATTCTCGAATTTGAGGTGAATCGAAAAACTTTAAAAATAGCGATAAAAATGTGTCGTTTCTGTGGTAACTTTTTCGGTTGTTCTCTGAACTCGTCCGATTCTCCTCAAACTTTGGCAATACATTCGGGCAGTATCCTAAAGCTTAATTTTCGAATTTGAGTTGAATCGAACAACTTTAAAAATAGCGATTAAAATGAAGTGTCGTTGCTCTGGTCACTTTTTCAAGGGTTTCCTGAACTCGTCCGAATCCCATCAAACTTTGGGAATACACTCGGGCAGTCTGCCAAAGCTCAATTCTCGACTTTGAGTTGAATCGAAAAACTTTAAAAATAGCGATAAAATGACGTGTCGTTTCTGTGGTCACTTTTTCGGTTGTTTTCTGAACCGGTCCGAATCCCCTCAAACTTTGGGAATACACTCGGGCAGTCTGCCAAAGCTCAATTCTCGAATTTGAGGTGATTCGAAAAACTTTAAAAATAGCGATAAAAATGACGTGTCGTTTCTGTGGTCACTTTTTCGGTTGTTTTCTGAACTCGTCCGATTCTCCTCAAACTTTGGGAATACACTCGGGCAGTCTGCCAAAGCTCAATTCTCGAATTTGAGGTGAATCGAAAAACTTTAAAAATAGCGATTAAAATGAAGTGTCGTTGCTCTGGTCACTTTTTCAACGGTTTGCTGAACTCGTCCGATTCTCCTCAAACTTTGGGAATACATTCGGGCAGTATCCTAAAGCTTAATTCTCGAATTTGAGTTGAATCGAAAAACTTTCAAAATAGCGATTAAAATGAAGTGTCGTTGCTCTAGTCACTTTTTTAAGGGTTTCCTGAACTCGTCCGAATCCCATCAAACTTTGGGAATACACTCGGGCAGTCTGCCAAAGCTCAATTCTCGATTTTGAGGTGAATCGAAAAACTTTAAAAATAGCGATGAAAATGACGTGCCATTGCTCTAGTCACTTTTTCAAGGGTTTCCTGAACTCGTCCGATTCTCCTCAAACTTTGGCAATACACTCAGGCAGTCTGCCAAAGCTCAATTCTCGATTTTGAGGTGAATCGAAAACCTTTAAAAATTGCGATGAAAATGAAGTGTCGTTGCTCTGGTCACTTTTTCAACGGCTTTTTCGGTTGTTTTCTGAACTTGTCCGATTCTCCTCAAACTTTGGCAATACACTCAGGCAGTCTGCCAAAGCTCAATTCTCGATTTTGAGGTGAATCGAAAAACTTTAAAAATAGCGATGA
This sequence comes from Allacma fusca, assembly GCA_947179485.1. Classification (NCBI taxonomy): domain Eukaryota; kingdom Metazoa; phylum Arthropoda; class Collembola; order Symphypleona; family Sminthuridae; genus Allacma; species Allacma fusca. The sequence goes on from OX359246.1 coordinate 51,014,853, forward strand.
AAATGACGTGCTGTTGCTCTGGTCACTTTTTCAAGGGTTTCCTGAACTCGTCCGATTCTCCTCAAACTTTGGCAATACACTCAGGCAGTCTGCCAAAGCTCAATTCTCGATTTTGAGGTGAATCGAAAACCTTTAAAAATTGCGATGAAAATGAAGTGTCGTTGCTCTGGTCACTTTTTCAACGGTTTGCTGAACTCGTCCGATTCTCCTTAAACTTTGGGAATACTATCTATACTACAGTCTGCCAAAGCTCAATTTTCGAATTTGAGGTGAATCGAAAAACTTTAAAAATAGCGATAAAAATGACGTCGTTTCTGTGGTCACTTTTTCGGTTGTTTTCTGAACTTGTCCGATTCTCCTCAAACTTTGGGAATACACTCGGGGAGTCTGCCAAAGCTCAATTTTCGAATTTGAGGTGAATCGAAAAACTTTAAAAATAGGGATAAAAATGTGTCGTTTCTGTGGTCACTTTTTCGGTTGTTTTCTGAACTCGTCCGATTCTCCTCAAGATTTGGGAATACACTCGGGCAGTCTGCCAAAGCTCAATTCTCGAATTTGAGGTGAATCGAAAAACTTTAAAAATAGCGATTAAAATGAAGTGTCGTTGCTCTGGTCACTTTTTCAACGGTTTGCTGAACTCGTCCGATTCTCCTCAAACTTTGGGAATACATTCGGGCAGTATCCTAAAGCTTAATTCTCGAATTTGAGTTGAATCGAAAAACTTTAAAAATAGCGATGAAAATGACGTGCCGTTGCTCTAGTCACTTTTTTAAGGGTTTCCTGAACTCGTCCGATTCTCCTCAAACTTTGGGAATACTATCGGGCAGTCTGCTCAAGCTTAATTCTCGACTTTGAGGTGAATCGAAAAACTTTAAAAATAGCGATTAAAATGAAGTGTCGTTGCTCTGGTCACTTTTTCAACGGTTTGCTGAACTCGTCCGATTCTCCTCAAACTTTGGGAATACACTCGGGCAGTCTGCCAAAGCTTAATTCTCGAATTTGAGGTGAATCAAAAAACTTTCAAAATAGCGATGAAAATGAAGTGTCGTTGCTCTGGTCACTTTTTCAACGGTTTGCTGAACTCGTCCGATTCTCCTCAAACTTTGGGAATACATTCGGGCAGTATCCTAAAGCTTAATTCTCGAATTTGAGTTGAATCGAAAAACTTTCAAAATAGCGATTAAAATGAAGTGTCGTTGCTCTAGTCACTTTTTTAAGGGTTTCCTGAACTCGTCCGAATCTCCTAAAACTTTGGGAATACACTCGGGCAGTCTGCCAAAGCTCAATTCTCGAATTTGAGGTGAATCAAAAAACTTTAAAAATAGCGATGAAAATGACGTGCTGTTGCTCTGGTCACTTTTTCAAGGGTTTCCTGAACTCGTCCGATTCTCCTCAAACTTTGGCAATACACTCAGGCAGTCTGCCAAAGCTCAATTCTCGATTTTGAGGTGAATCGAAAACCTTTAAAAATTGCGATGAAAATGAAGTGTCGTTGCTCTGGTCACTTTTTCAACGGCTTTTTCGGTTGTTTTCTGAACTTGTCCGATTCTCCTCAAACTTTGGCAATACACTCAGGCAGTCTGCCAAAGCTCAATTCTCGATTTTGAGGTGAATCGAAAAACTTTAAAAATAGCGATGAAAATGACGTGCTGTTGCTCTGGTCACTTTTTCAAGGGTTTCCTGAACTCGTCCGATTCTCCTCAAACTTTGGCAATACACTCAGGCAGTCTGCCAAAGCTCAATTCTCGATTTTGAGGTGAATCGAAAACCTTTAAAAATTGCGATGAAAATGAAGTGTCGTTGCTCTGGTCACTTTTTCAACGGTTTGCTGAACTCGTCCGATTCTCCTCAAACTTTGGGAATACATTCGGGCAGTATCCTAAAGCTTAATTCTCGAATTTGAGTTGAATCGAAAAACTTTCAAAATAGCGATTAAAATGAAGTGTCGTTGCTCTAGTCACTTTTTTAAGGGTTTCCTGAACTCGTCCGAATCTCCTAAAACTTTGGGAATACACTCGGGCAGTCTGCCAAAGCTCAATTCTCGAATTTGAGGTGAATCAAAAAACTTTAAAAATAGCGATGAAAATGACGTGCTGTTGCTCTGGTCACTTTTTCAAGGGTTTCCTGAACTCGTCCGATTCTCCTCAAACTTTGGCAATACTTTGGCAGTCTGCCAAAGCTCAATTCTCGATTTTGAGGTGAATCGAAAACCTTTAAAAATTGCGATGAAAATGAAGTGTCGTTGCTCTGGTCACTTTTTCAACGGCTTTTTCGGTTGTTTTCTGAACTTGTCCGATTCTCCTCAAACTTTGGCAATACACTCAGGCAGTCTGCCAAAGCTCAATTCTCGATTTTGAGGTGAATCGAAAAACTTTAAAAATAGCGATGAAAATGACGTGCTGTTGCTCTGGTCACTTTTTCAAGGGTTTCCTGAACTCGTCCGATTCTCCTCAAACTTTGGCAATACACTCAGGCAGTCTGCCAAAGCTCAATTCTCGATTTTGAGGTGAATCGAAAACCTTTAAAAATTGCGATGAAAATGAAGTGTCGTTGCTCTGGTCACTTTTTCAACGGTTTGCTGAACTCGTCCGATTCTCCTTAAACTTTGGGAATACTATCTATACTACAGTCTGCCAAAGCTCAATTTTCGAATTTGAGGTGAATCGAAAAACTTTAAAAATAGCGATAAAAATGACGTGTCGTTTCTGTGGTCACTTTTTCGGTTGTTTTCTGAACTTGTCCGATTCTCCTCAAACTTTGGGAATACACTCGGGGAGTCTGCCAAAGCTCAATTTTCGAATTTGAGGTGAATCGAAAAACTTTAAAAATAGGGATAAAAATGTGTCGTTTCTGTGGTCACTTTTTCGGTTGTTTTCTGAACTCGTCCGATTCTCCTCAAGATTTGGGAATACACTCGGGCAGTCTGCCAAAGCTCAATTCTCGAATTTGAGGTGAATCGAAAAACTTTAAAAATAGCGATTAAAATGAAGTGTCGTTGCTCTGGTCACTTTTTCAACGGTTTGCTGAACTCGTCCGATTCTCCTCAAACTTTGGGAATACATTCGGGCAGTATCCTAAAGCTTAATTCTCGAATTTGAGTTGAATCGAAAAACTTTAAAAATAGCGATGAAAATGACGTGCCGTTGCTCTAGTCACTTTTTTAAGGGTTTCCTGAACTCGTCCGATTCTCCTCAAACTTTGGAAATACTATCGGGCAGTCTGCTCAAGCTTAATTCTCGACTTTGAGGTGAATCGAAAAACTTTAAAAATAGCGATTAAAATGAAGTGTCGTTGCTCTGGTCACTTTTTCAACGGTTTGCTGAACTCGTCCGATTCTCCTCAAACTTTGGGAATACACTCGGGCAGTCTGCCAAAGCTTAATTCTCGAATTTGAGGTGAATCAAAAAACTTTAAAAATAGCGATGAAAATGAAGTGTCGTTGCTCTGGTCACTTTTTCAAGGGTTTCCTGAACTCGTCCGAATCCCATCAAACTTTGGGAATACACTCGGGCAGTCTGCCAAAGCTCAATTCTCGACTTTGAGTTGAATCGAAAAACTTTAAAAATAGCGATAAAAATGACGTGTCGTTTCTGTGGTCACTTTTTCGGTTGTTTTCTGAACCGGTCCGAATCCCCTCAAACTTTGGGAATACACTCGGGCAGTCTGCCAAAGCTCAATTCTCGAATTTGAGGTGAATCGAAAAACTTTAAAAATAGCGATAAAAATGACGTGTCGTTTCTGTGGTCACTTTTTCGGTTGTTTTCTGAACTCGTCCGATTCTCCTCAAACTTTGGGAATACACTCGGGCAGTCTGCCAAAGCTCAATTCTCGAATTTGAGGTGAATCGAAAAACTTTAAAAGTAGCGATTAAAATGAAGTGTCGTTGCTCTGGTCACTTTTTCAACGGTTTGCTGAACTCGTCCGATTCTCCTCAAACTTTGGGAATACATTCGGGCAGTATCCTAAAGCTTAATTCTCGAATTTGAGTTGAATCGAAAAACTTTCAAAATAGCGATTAAAATGAAGTGTCGTTGCTCTAGTCACTTTTTTAAGGGTTTCCTGAACTCGTCCGAATCCCCTCAAACTTTGGGATTGCACTCGGGCAGTCTGCCAAAGCTCAATTCTCGAATTTGAGTTGAATCGAAAAACTTTAAAAATAGCGATGAAAATGACGTGCTGTTGCTCTGGTCACTTTTTCAAGGGTTTCCTGAACTCGTCCGATTCTCCTCAAACTTTGGCAATACACTCGGGCAGTCTGCCAAAGCTCAATTCTCGATTTTGAGGTGAATCGAAAACCTTTAAAAATTGCGATGAAAATGACCATCGTTGCTCTGGTCACTTTTTTAAGGGTTTCCTGAACTCGTCCGATTCTCCTTAAACTTTGGGAATACTATCGGGCAGTCTACCAAAGCTCAATTCTCGAATTTGAGGTGAATCGAAAAACTTTCAAAATAGCGATTAAAATGAAGTGTCGTTGCTCTAGTCACTTTTTTAAGGGTTTCCTGAACTCGTCCGAATCCCATCAAACATTGGGAATACACTCGGGCAGTCTGCCAAAGCTCAATTCTCGAATTTGAGGTGAATCGAAAAACTTTAAAAATAGCGATTAAAATGAAGTGTCGTTGCTCTGGTCACTTTTTCAACGGTTTGCTGAACACGTCCGATTCTCCTCAAACTTTGGGAATACATTCGGGCAGTATCCTAAAGCTTAATTCTCGAATTTGAGTTGAATCGAAAAACTTTCAAAATAGCGATTAAAATGAAGTGTCGTTGCTCTAGTCACTTTTTTAAGGGTTTTCTGAACTTGTCCGATTCTCCTCAAACTTTGGCAATACACTCAGGCAGTCTGCCAAAGCTCAATTCTCGATTTTGAGGTGAATCGAAAAACTTTAAAAATAGCGATGAAAATGACGTGCCATTGCTCTAGTCACTTTTTCAAGGGTTTCCTGAACTCGTCCGATTCTCCTCAAACTTTGGCAATACACTCAGGCAGTCTGCCAAAGCTCAATTCTCGATTTTGAGGTGAATCGAAAAACTTTAAAAATAGCGATGAAAATGACGTGCTGTTGCTCTGGTCACTTTTTCAAGGGTTTCCTGAACTCGTCCGATTCTCCTCAAACTTTGGCAATACACTCAGGCAGTCTGCCAAAGCTCAATTCTCGATTTTGAGGTGAATCGAAAACCTTTAAAAATTGCGATGAAAATGAAGTGTCGTTGCTCTGGTCACTTTTTCAACGGCTTTTTCGGTTGTTTTCTGAACTTGTCCGATTCTCCTCAAACTTTGGCAATACACTCAGGCAGTCTGCCAAAGCTCAATTCTCGATTTTGAGGTGAATCGAATAACTTTAAAAATAGCGATGAAAATGACGTGCTGTTGCTCTGGTCACTTTTTCAAGGGTTTCCTGAACTCGTCCGATTCTCCTCAAACTTTGGCAATACACTCAGGCAGTCTGCCAAAGCTCAATTCTCGATTTTGAGGTGAATCGAAAACCTTTAAAAATTGCGATGAAAATGAAGTGTCGTTGCTCTGGTCACTTTTTCAACGGTTTGCTGAACTCGTCCGATTCTCCTTAAACTTTGGGAATACTATCTATACTACAGTCTGCCAAAGCTCAATTTTCGAATTTGAGGTGAATCGAAAAACTTTAAAAATAGCGATAAAAATGACGTGTCGTTTCTGTGGTCACTTTTTCGGTTGTTTTCTGAACTTGTCCGATTCTCCTCAAACTTTGGGAATACACTCGGGGAGTCTGCCAAAGCTCAATTTTCGAATTTGAGGTGAATCGAAAAACTTTAAAAATAGGGATAAAAATGTGTCGTTTCTGTGGTCACTTTTTCGGTTGTTTTCTGAACTCGTCCGATTCTCCTCAAGATTTGGGAATACACTCGGGCAGTCTGCCAAAGCTCAATTCTCGAATTTGAGGTGAATCGAAAAACTTTAAAAATAGCGATTAAAATGAAGTGTCGTTGCTCTGGTCACTTTTTCAACGGTTTGCTGAACTCGTCCGATTCTCCTCAAACTTTGGGAATACATTCGGGCAGTATCCTAAAGCTTAATTCTCGAATTTGAGTTGAATCGAAAAACTTTAAAAATAGCGATGAAAATGACGTGCCGTTGCTCTAGTCACTTTTTTAAGGGTTTCCTGAACTCGTCCGATTCTCCTCAAACTTTGGGAATACTATCGGGCAGTCTGCTCAAGCTTAATTCTCGACTTTGAGGTGAATCGAAAAACTTTAAAAATAGCGATTAAAATGAAGTGTCGTTGCTCTGGTCACTTTTTCAACGGTTTGCTGAACTCGTCCGATTCTCCTCAAACTTTGGGAATACACTCGGGCAGTCTGCCAAAGCTTAATTCTCGAATTTGAGGTGAATCAAAAAACTTTAAAAATAGCGATGAAAATGAAGTGTCGTTGCTCTGGTCACTTTTTCAACGGTTTGCTGAACTCGTCCGATTCTCCTCAAACTTTGGGAATACATTCGGGCAGTATCCTAAAGCTTAATTCTCGAATTTGAGTTGAATCGAAAAACTTTCAAAATAGCGATTAAAATGAAGTGTCGTTGCTCTAGTCACTTTTTTAAGGGTTTCCTGAACTCGTCCGAATCCCATCAAACATTGGGAATACACTCGGGCAGTCTGCCAAAGCTCAATTCTCGAATTTGAGGTGAATCGAAAAACTTTAAAAATAGCGATTAAAATGAAGTGTCGTTGCTCTGGTCACTTTTTCAACGGTTTGCTGAACACGTCCGATTCTCCTCAAACTTTGGGAATACATTCGGGCAGTATCCTAAAGCTTAATTCTCGAATTTGAGTTGAATCGAAAAACTTTCAAAATAGCGATTAAAATGAAGTGTCGTTGCTCTAGTCACTTTTTTAAGGGTTTTCTGAACTTGTCCGATTCTCCTCAAACTTTGGCAATACACTCAGGCAGTCTGCCAAAGCTCAATTCTCGATTTTGAGGTGAATCGAAAAACTTTAAAAATAGCGATGAAAATGACGTGCCATTGCTCTAGTCACTTTTTCAAGGGTTTCCTGAACTCGTCCGATTCTCCTCAAACTTTGGCAATACACTCAGGCAGTCTGCCAAAGCTCAATTCTCGATTTTGAGGTGAATCGAAAAACTTTAAAAATAGCGATGAAAATGACGTGCTGTTGCTCTGGTCACTTTTTCAAGGGTTTCCTGAACTCGTCCGATTCTCCTCAAACTTTGGCAATACACTCAGGCAGTCTGCCAAAGCTCAATTCTCGATTTTGAGGTGAATCGAAAACCTTTAAAAATTGCGATGAAAATGAAGTGTCGTTGCTCTGGTCACTTTTTCAACGGCTTTTTCGGTTGTTTTCTGAACTTGTCCGATTCTCCTCAAACTTTGGCAATACACTCAGGCAGTCTGCCAAAGCTCAATTCTCGATTTTGAGGTGAATCGAATAACTTTAAAAATAGCGATGAAAATGACGTGCTGTTGCTCTGGTCACTTTATCAAGGGTTTCCTGAACTCGTCCGATTCTCCTCAAACTTTGGCAATACACTCAGGCAGTCTGCCAAAGCTCAATTCTCGATTTTGAGGTGAATCGAAAACCTTTAAAAATTGCGATGAAAATGAAGTGTCGTTGCTCTGGTCACTTTTTCAACGGTTTGCTGAACTCGTCCGATTCTCCTTAAACTTTGGGAATACTATCTATACTACAGTCTGCCAAAGCTCAATTTTCGAATGTGAGGTGAATCGAAAAACTTTAAAAATAGCGATAAAAATGACGTGTCGTTTCTGTGGTCACTTTTTCGGTTGTTTTCTGAACTTGTCCGATTCTCCTCAAACTTTGGGAATACACTCGGGGAGTCTGCCAAAGCTCAATTTTCGAATTTGAGGTGAATCGAAAAACTTTAAAAATAGGGATAAAAATGTGTCGTTTCTGTGGTCACTTTTTCGGTTGTTTTCTGAACTCGTCCGATTCTCCTCAAGATTTGGGAATACACTCGGGCAGTCTGCCAAAGCTCAATTCTCGAATTTGAGGTGAATCGAAAAACTTTAAAAATAGCGATTAAAATGAAGTGTCGTTGCTCTGGTCACTTTTTCAACGGTTTGCTGAACTCGTCCGATTCTCCTCAAACTTTGGGAATACATTCGGGCAGTATCCTAAAGCTTAATTCTCGAATTTGAGTTGAATCGAAAAACTTTAAAAATAGCGATGAAAATGACGTGCCGTTGCTCTAGTCACTTTTTTAAGGGTTTCCTGAACTCGTCCGATTCTCCTCAAACTTTGGGAATACTATCGGGCAGTCTGCTCAAGCTTAATTCTCGACTTTGAGGTGAATCGAAAAACTTTAAAAATAGCGATTAAAATGAAGTGTCGTTGCTCTGGTCACTTTTTCAACGGTTTGCTGAACTCGTCCGATTCTCCTCAAACTTTGGGAATACACTCGGGCAGTCTGCCAAAGCTTAATTCTCGAATTTGAGGTGAATCAAAAAACTTTAAAAATAGCGATGAAAATGAAGTGTCGTTGCTCTGGTCACTTTTTCAACGGTTTGCTGAACTCGTCCGATTCTCCTCAAACTTTGGGAATACATTCGGGCAGTATCCTAAAGCTTAATTCTCGAATTTGAGTTGAATCGAAAAACTTTCAAAATAGCGATTAAAATGAAGTGTCGTTGCTCTGGTCACTTTTTCAACGGTTTGCTGAACTCGTCCGATTCTCCTCAAACTTTGGGAATACATTCGGGCAGTATCCTAAAGCTCAATTTTCGAATTTGAGGTGAATCGAAAAACTTTAAAAATAGCGATAAAAATGACGTGTCGTTTCTGTGGTCACTTTTTCGGTTGTTTTCTGAACTTGTCCGATTCTCCTCAAACTTTGGGAATACACTCGGGGAGTCTGCCAAAGCTCAATTTTCGAATTTGAGGTGAATCGAAAAACTTTAAAAATATGGATAAAAATGTGTCGTTTCTGTGGTCACTTTTTCGGTTGTTTTCTGAACTCGTCCGATTCTCCTCAAGATTTGGGAATACACTCGGGCAGTCTGCCAAAGCTCAATTCTCGAATTTGAGGTGAATCGAAAAACTTTAAAAATAGCGATTAAAATGAAGTGTCGTTGCTCTGGTCACTTTTTCAACGGTTTGCTGAACTCGTCCGATTCTCCTCAAACTTTGGGAATACATTCGGGCAGTATCCTAAAGCTTAATTCTCGAATTTGAGTTGAATCGAAAAACTTTAAAAATAGCGATGAAAATGACGTGCCGTTGCTCTAGTCACTTTTTTAAGGGTTTCCTGAACTCGTCCGATTCTCCTCAAACTTTGGGAATACTATCGGGCAGTCTGCTCAAGCTTAATTCTCGACTTTGAGGTGAATCGAAAAACTTTAAAAATAGCGATTAAAATGAAGTGTCGTTGCTCTGGTCACTTTTTCAACGGTTTGCTGAACTCGTCCGATTCTCCTCAAACTTTGGGAATACACTCGGGCAGTCTGCCAAAGCTTAATTCTCGAATTTGAGGTGAATCAAAAAACTTTAAAAATAGCGATGAAAATGAAGTGTCGTTGCTCTGGTCACTTTTTCAACGGTTTGCTGAACTCGTCCGATTCTCCTCAAACTTTGGGAATACATTCGGGCAGTATCCTAAAGCTTAATTCTCGAATTTGAGTTGAATCGAAAAACTTTCAAAATAGCGATTAAAATGAAGTGTCGTTGCTCTAGTCACTTTTTTAAGGGTTTCCTGAACTCGTCCGAATCTCCTAAAACTTTGGGAATACACTCGGGCAGTCTGCCAAAGCTCAATTCTCGAATTTGAGGTGAATCAAAAAACTTTAAAAATAGCGATGAAAATGACGTGCTGTTGCTCTGGTCACTTTTTCAAGGGTTTCCTGAACTCGTCCGATTCTCCTCAAACTTTGGCAATACACTCAGGCAGTCTGCCAAAGCTCAATTCTCGATTTTGAGGTGAATCGAAAACCTTTAAAAACTGCGATGAAAATGACCATCGTTGCTCTGGTCACTTTTTTAAGGGTTTCCTGAACTCGTCCGATTCTCCTTAAACTTTGGGAATACTATCGGGCAGTCTACCAAAGCTCAATTCTCGAATTTGAGTTGAATCGAAAAACTTTAAAAATAGCGATAAAAATGTGTCGTTTCTGTGGTAACTTTTTCGGTTGTTCTCTGAACTCGTCCGATTCTCCTCAAACTTTGGCAATACATTCGGGCAGTATCCTAAAGCTTAATTTTCGAATTTGAGTTGAATCGAACAACTTTAAAAATAGCGATTAAAATGAAGTGTCGTTGCTCTGGTCACTTTTTCAAGGGTTTCCTGAACTCGTCCGAATCCCATCAAACTTTGGGAATACACTCGGGCAGTCTGCCAAAGCTCAATTCTCGACTTTGAGTTGAATCGAAAAACTTTAAAAATAGCGATAAAATGACGTGTCGTTTCTGTGGTCACTTTTTCGGTTGTTTTCTGAACCGGTCCGAATCCCCTCAAACTTTGGGAATACACTCGGGCAGTCTGCCAAAGCTCAATTCTCGAATTTGAGGTGAATCGAAAAACTTTAAAAATAGCGATAAAAATGACGTGTCGTTTCTGTGGTCACTTTTTCGGTTGTTTTCTGAACTCGTCCGATTCTCCTCAAACTTTGGGAATACACTCGGGCAGTCTGCCAAAGCTCAATTCTCGAATTTGAGGTGAATCGAAAAACTTTAAAAGTAGCGATTAAAATGAAGTGTCGTTGCTCTGGTCACTTTTTCAACGGTTTGCTGAACTCGTCCGATTCTCCTCAAACTTTGGGAATACATTCGGGCAGTATCCTAAAGCTTAATTCTCGAATTTGAGTTGAATCGAAAAACTTTCAAAATAGCGATTAAAATGAAGTGTCGTTGCTCTAGTCACTTTTTTAAGGGTTTCCTGAACTCGTCCGAATCCCCTCAAACTTTGGGATTGCACTCGGGCAGTCTGCCAAAGCTCAATTCTCGAATTTGAGTTGAATCGAAAAACTTTAAAAATAGCGATGAAAATGACGTGCTGTTGCTCTGGTCACTTTTTCAAGGGTTTCCTGAACTCGTCCGATTCTCCTCAAACTTTGGCAATACACTCGGGCAGTCTGCCAAAGCTCAATTCTCGATTTTGAGGTGAATCGAAAACCTTTAAAAATTGCGATGAAAATTACCATCGTTGCTCTGGTCACTTTTTTAAGGGTTTCCTGAACTCGTCCGATTCTCCTTAAACTTTGGGAATACTATCGGGCAGTCTACCAAAGCTCAATTCTCGAATTTGAGGTGAATCGAAAAACTTTAAAAATAGCGATAAAAATGTGTCGTTTCTGTGGTAACTTTTTCGGTTGTTCTCTGAACTCGTCCGATTCTCCTCAAACTTTGGCAATACATTCGGGCAGTATCCTAAAGCTTAATTTTCGAATTTGAGTTGAATCGAACAACTTTAAAAATAGCGATTAAAATGAAGTGTCGTTGCTCTGGTCACTTTTTCAAGGGTTTCCTGAACTCGTCCGAATCCCATCAAACTTTGGGAATACACTCGGGCAGTCTGCCAAAGCTCAATTCTCGACTTTGAGTTGAATCGAAAAACTTTAAAAATAGCGATAAAAATGACGTGTCGTTTCTGTGGTCACTTTTTCGGTTGTTTTCTGAACCGGTCCGAATCCCCTCAAACTTTAGGAATACACTCGGGCAGTCTGCCAAAGCTCAATTCTCGAATTTGAGGTGAATCGAAAAACTTTAAAAATAGCGATAAAAATGACGTGTCGTTTCTGTGGTCACTTTTTCGGTTGTTTTCTGAACTTGTCCGATTCTCCTCAAACTTTGGGAATACACTCGGGGAGTCTGCCAAAGCTCAATTCTCGAATTTGAGGTGAATCGAAAAACTTTAAAAATAGCGATAAAAATGACGTGTCGTTTCTGTGGTCACTTTTTCGGTTGTTTTCTGAACTCGTCCGATTCTCCTCAAACTTTGGGAATACACTCGGGCAGTCTGCCAAAGCTCAATTCTCGAATTTGAGGTGAATCGAAAAACTTTAAAAATAGCGATAAAAATGACGTGTCGTTTCTGTGGTCACTTTTTCGGTTGTTTTCTGAACTTGTCCGATTCTCCTCAAACTTTGGGAATACACTCGGGGAGTCTGCCAAAGCTCAATTCTCGAATTTGAGGTGAATCGAAAAACTTTAAAAATAGCGATAAAAATGACGTGTCGTTTCTGTGGTCACTTTTTCGGTTGTTTTCTGAACTCGTCCGATTCTCCTCAAACTTTGGGAATACACTCGGGCAGTCTGCCAAAGCTCAATTCTCGAATTTGAGGTGAATCGAAAAACTTTAAAAATAGCGATTAAAATGAAGTGCCGTTGCTCTGGTCACTTTTTCAACGGTTTGCTGAACTCGTCCGATTCTCCTCAAACTTTGGGAATACATTCGGGCAGTATCCTAAAGCTTAATTCTCGAATTTGAGTTGAATCGAAAAACTTTAAAAGTAGCGATTAAAATGAAGTGTCGTTGCTCTAGTCACTTTTTTAAGGGTTTCCTGAACTCGTCCGAATCCCATCAAACTTTGGGAATACACTCGGGCAGTCTGCCAAAGCTCAATTCTCGACTTTGAGTTGAATCGAAAAACTTTAAAAATAGCGATGAAAATGACGTGCCATTGCTCTAGTCACTTTTTCAAGGGTTTCCTGAACTCGTCCGATTCTCCTCAAACTTTGGCAATACACTCAGGCAGTCTGCCAAAGCTCAATTCTCGATTTTGAGGTGAATCGAAAAACTTTAAAAATAGCGATGAAAATGACGTGCTGTTGCTCTGGTCACTTTTTCAAGGGTTTCCTGAACTCGTCCGATTCTCCTCAAACTTTGGCAATACACACAGGCAGTCTGCCAAAGCTCAATTCTCGATTTTGAGGTGAATCGAAAACCTTTAAAAATTGCGATGAAAATGAAGTGTCGTTGCTCTGGTCACTTTTTCAACGGTTTGCTGAACTCGTCCGATTCTCCTTAAACTTTAGGAATACTATCGTGCAGTCTGCCAAAGCTCAATTTTCGAATTTGAGGTGAATCGAAAAACTTTAAAAATAGCGATAAAAATGACGTGTCGTTTCTGTGGTCACTTTTTCGGTTGTTTTCTGAACTTGTCCGATTCTCCTCAAACTTTGGGAATACACTCGGGGAGTCTGCCAAAGCTCAATTCTCGAATTTGAGGTGAATCGAAAAACTTTAAAAATAGGGATAAAAATGTGTCGTTTCTGTGGTCACTTTTTCGGTTGTTTTCTGAACTCGTCCGATTCTCCTCAAACTTTGGGAATACACTCGGGCAGTCTGCCAAAGCTCAATTCTCGAATTTGAGGTGAATCGAAAAACTTTAAAAATAGCGATTAAAATGAAGTGTCGTTGCTCTGGTCACTTTTTCAAGGGTTTCCTGAACTCGTCCGAATCCCATCAAACTTTGGGAATACACTCGGGCAGTCTGCCAAAGCTCAATTCTCGACTTTGAGTTGAATCGAAAAACTTTAAAAATAGCGATAAAAATGACGTGTCGTTTCTGTGGTCACTTTTTCGGTTGTTTTCTGAACCGGTCCGAATCCCCTCAAACTTTAGGAATACACTCGGGCAGTCTGCCAAAGCTCAATTCTCGAATTTGAGGTGAATCGAAAAACTTTAAAAATAGCGATAAAAATGACGTGTCGTTTCTGTGGTCACTTTTTCGGTTGTTTTCTGAACTTGTCCGATTCTCCTCAAACTTTGGGAATACACTCGGGGAGTCTGCCAAAGCTCAATTCTCGAATTTGAGGTGAATCGAAAAACTTTAAAAATAGCGATAAAAATGACGTGTCGTTTCTGTGGTCACTTTTTCGGTTGTTTTCTGAACTCGTCCGATTCTCCTCAAACTTTGGGAATACACTCGGGCAGTCTGCCAAAGCTCAATTCTCGAATTTGAGGTGAATCGAAAAACTTTAAAAATAGCGATAAAAATGACGTGTCGTTTCTGTGGTCACTTTTTCGGTTGTTTTCTGAACTTGTCCGATTCTCCTCAAACTTTGGGAATACACTCGGGGAGTCTGCCAAAGCTCAATTCTCGAATTTGAGGTGAATCGAAAAACTTTAAAAATAGCGATAAAAATGACGTGTCGTTTCTGTGGTCACTTTTTCGGTTGTTTTCTGAACTCGTCCGATTCTCCTCAAACTTTGGGAATACACTCGGGCAGTCTGCCAAAGCTCAATTCTCGAATTTGAGGTGAATCGAAAAACTTTAAAAATAGCGATTAAAATGAAGTGCCGTTGCTCTGGTCACTTTTTCAACGGTTTGCTGAACTCGTCCGATTCTCCTCAAACTTTGGGAATACATTCGGGCAGTATCCTAAAGCTTAATTCTCGAATTTGAGTTGAATCGAAAAACTTTAAAAGTAGCGATTAAAATGAAGTGTCGTTGCTCTAGTCACTTTTTTAAGGGTTTCCTGAACTCGTCCGAATCCCATCAAACTTTGGGAATACACTCGGGCAGTCTGCCAAAGCTCAATTCTCGACTTTGAGTTGAATCGAAAAACTTTAAAAATAGCGATGAAAATGACGTGCCATTGCTCTAGTCACTTTTTCAAGGGTTTCCTGAACTCGTCCGATTCTCCTCAAACTTTGGCAATACACTCAGGCAGTCTGCCAAAGCTCAATTCTCGATTTTGAGGTGAATCGAAAAACTTTAAAAATAGCGATGAAAATGACGTGCTGTTGCTCTGGTCACTTTTTCAAGGGTTTCCTGAACTCGTCCGATTCTCCTCAAACTTTGGCAATACACACAGGCAGTCTGCCAAAGCTCAATTCTCGATTTTGAGGTGAATCGAAAACCTTTAAAAATTGCGATGAAAATGAAGTGTCGTTGCTCTGGTCACTTTTTCAACGGTTTGCTGAACTCGTCCGATTCTCCTTAAACTTTAGGAATACTATCGTGCAGTCTGCCAAAGCTCAATTTTCGAATTTGAGGTGAATCGAAAAACTTTAAAAATAGCGATAAAAATGACGTGTCGTTTCTGTGGTCACTTTTTCGGTTGTTTTCTGAACTTGTCCGATTCTCCTCAAACTTTGGGAATACACTCGGGGAGTCTGCCAAAGCTCAATTCTCGAATTTGAGGTGAATCGAAAAACTTTAAAAATAGGGATAAAAATGTGTCGTTTCTGTGGTCACTTTTTCGGTTGTTTTCTGAACTCGTCCGATTCTCCTCAAACTTTGGGAATACACTCGGGCAGTCTGCCAAAGCTCAATTCTCGAATTTGAGGTGAATCGAAAAACTTTAAAAATAGCGATTAAAATGAAGTGTCGTTGCTCTGGTCACTTTTTCAACGGTTTGCTGAACTCGTCCGATTCTCCTCAAACTTTGGGAATACATTCGGGCAGTATCCTAAAGCTTAATTCTCGAATTTGAGTTGAATCGAAAAACTTTAAAAATAGCGATGAAAATGACGTGCCGTTGCTCTAGTCACTTTTTCAAGGGTTTCCTGAACTCGTCCGATTCTCCTCAAACTTTGGGAATACTATCGGGCAGTCTGCTCAAGCTTAATTCTCGACTTTGAGGTGAATCGAAAAACTTTAAAAATAGCGATTAAAATGAAGTGTCGTTGCTCTGGTCACTTTTTCAACGGTTTGCTGAACTCGTCCGATTCTCCTCAAACTTTGGGAATACACTCGGGCAGTCTGCCAAAGCTTAATTCTCGAATTTGAGGTGAATCAAAAAACTTTAAAAATAGCGATGAAAATGAAGTGTCGTTGCTCTGGTCACTTTTTCAACGGTTTGCTGAACTCGTCCGATTCTCCTCAAACTTTGGGAATACATTCGGGCAGTATCCTAAAGCTTAATTCTCGAATTTGAGTTGAATCGAAAAACTTTCAAAATAGCGATTAAAATGAAGTGTCGTTGCTCTAGTCACTTTTTTAAGGGTTTCCTGAACTCGTCCGAATCTCCTAAAACTTTGGGAATACACTCGGGCAGTCTGCCAAAGCTCAATTCTCGAATTTGAGGTGAATCAAAAAACTTTAAAAATAGCGATGAAAATGACGTGCTGTTGCTCTGGTCACTTTTTCAAGGGTTTCCTGAACTCGTCCGATTCTCCTCAAACTTTGGCAATACACTCAGGCAGTCTGCCAAAGCTCAATTCTCGATTTTGAGGTGAATCGAAAACCTTTAAAAACTGCGATGAAAATGACCATCGTTGCTCTGGTCACTTTTTTAAGGGTTTCCTGAACTCGTCCGATTCTCCTTAAACTTTGGGAATACTATCGGGCAGTCTACCAAAGCTCAATTCTCGAATTTGAGTTGAATCGAAAAACTTTAAAAATAGCGATAAAAATGTGTCGTTTCTGTGGTAACTTTTTCGGTTGTTCTCTGAACTCGTCCGATTCTCCTCAAACTTTGGCAATACATTCGGGCAGTATCCTAAAGCTTAATTTTCGAATTTGAGTTGAATCGAACAACTTTAAAAATAGCGATTAAAATGAAGTGTCGTTGCTCTGGTCACTTTTTCAAGGGTTTCCTGAACTCGTCCGAATCCCATCAAACTTTGGGAATACACTCGGGCAGTCTGCCAAAGCTCAATTCTCGACTTTGAGTTGAATCGAAAAACTTTAAAAATAGCGATAAAATGACGTGACGTTTCTGTGGTCACTTTTTCGGTTGTTTTCTGAACCGGTCCGAATCCCCTCAAACTTTGGGAATACACTCGGGCAGTCTGCCAAAGCTCAATTCTCGAATTTGAGGTGAATCGAAAAACTTTAAAAATAGCGATAAAAATGACGTGTCGTTTCTGTGGTCACTTTTTCGGTTGTTTTCTGAACTCGTCCGATTCTCCTCAAACTTTGGGAATACACTCGGGCAGTCTGCCAAAGCTCAATTCTCGAATTTGAGGTGAATCGAAAAACTTTAAAAATAGCGATTAAAATGAAGTGTCGTTGCTCTGGTCACTTTTTCAACGGTTTGCTGAACTCGTCCGATTCTCCTCAAACTTTGGGAATACATTCGGGCAGTATCCTAAAGCTTAATTCTCGAATTTGAGTTGAATCGAAAAACTTTCAAAATAGCGATTAAAATGAAGTGTCGTTGCTCTAGTCACTTTTTTAAGGGTTTCCTGAACTCGTCCGAATCCCCTCAAACTTTGGGATTGCACTCGGGCAGTCTGCCAAAGCTCAATTCTCGAATTTGAGTTGAATCGAAAAACTTTAAAAATAGCGATGAAAATGACGTGCTGTTGCTCTGGTCACTTTTTCAAGGGTTTCCTGAACTCGTCCGATTCTCCTCAAACTTTGGCAATACACTCGGGCAGTCTGCCAAAGCTCAATTCTCGATTTTGAGGTGAATCGAAAACCTTTAAAAATTGCGATGAAAATGACCATCGTTGCTCTGGTCACTTTTTTAAGGGTTTCCTGAACTCGTCCGATTCTCCTTAAACTTTGGGAATACTATCGGGCAGTCTACCAAAGCTCAATTCTCGAATTTGAGGTGAATCGAAAAACTTTAAAAATAGCGATAAAAATGTGTCGTTTCTGTGGTAACTTTTTCGGTTGTTCTCTGAACTCGTCCGATTCTCCTCAAACTTTGGCAATACATTCGGGCAGTATCCTAAAGCTTAATTTTCGAATTTGAGTTGAATCGAACAACTTTAAAAATAGCGATAAAAATGACGTGTCGTTTCTGTGGTCACTTTTTCGGTTGTTTTCTGAACTTGTCCGATTCTCCTCAAACTTTGGGAATACACTCGGGGAGTCTGCCAAAGCTCAATTCTCGAATTTGAGGTGAATCGAAAAACTTTAAAAATAGCGATAAAAATGACGTGTCGTTTCTGTGGTCACTTTTTCGGTTGTTTTCTGAACTCGTCCGATTCTCCTCAAACTTTGGGAATACACTCGGGCAGTCTGCCAAAGCTCAATTCTCGAATTTGAGGTGAATCGAAAAACTTTCAAAATAGCGATTAAAATGAAGTGTCGTTGCTCTGGTCACTTTTTCAACGGTTTGCTGAACTCGTCCGATTCTCCTCAAACTTTGGGAATACATTCGGGCAGTATCCTAAAGCTTAATTCTCGAATTTGAGTTGAATCGAAAAACTTTCAAAATAGCGATTAAAATGAAGTGTCGTTGCTCTAGTCACTTTTTTAAGGGTTTCCTGAACTCGTCCGAATCCCATCAAACTTTGGGAATACACTCGGGCAGTCTGCCAAAGCTCAATTCTCGACTTTGAGTTGAATCAAAAAACTTTAAAAATAGCGATGAAAATGACGTGCCATTGCTCTAGTCACTTTTTCAAGGGTTTCCTGAACTCGTCCGATTCTCCTCAAACTTTGGGAATACACTCGGGCAGTCTGCCAAAGCTCAATTCTCGAATTTGAGGTGAATCGAAAAACTTTAAAAATAGCGATTAAAATGAAGTGTCGTTGCTCTGGTCACTTTTTCAACGGTTTGCTGAACTCGTCCGATTCTCCTCAAACTTTGGGAATACATTCGGGCAGTATCCTAAAGCTTAATTCTCGAATTTGAGTTGAATCGAAAAACTTTAAAAA
Source organism: Allacma fusca (assembly GCA_947179485.1). Classification (NCBI taxonomy): domain Eukaryota; kingdom Metazoa; phylum Arthropoda; class Collembola; order Symphypleona; family Sminthuridae; genus Allacma; species Allacma fusca. The sequence goes on from OX359246.1 coordinate 51,033,364, forward strand.
TAGCGATGAAAATGACGTGCCGTTGCTCTAGTCACTTTTTTAAGGGTTTCCTGAACTCGTCCGATTCTCCTCAAACTTTGGGAATACTATCGGGCAGTCTGCTCAAGCTTAATTCTCGACTTTGAGGTGAATCGAAAAACTTTAAAAATAGCGATTAAAATGAAGTGTCGTTGCTCTGGTCACTTTTTCAACGGTTTGCTGAACTCGTCCGATTCTCCTCAAACTTTGGGAATACACTCGGGCAGTCTGCCAAAGCTTAATTCTCGAATTTGAGGTGAATCAAAAAACTTTAAAAATAGCGATGAAAATGAAGTGTCGTTGCTCTGGTCACTTTTTCAACGGTTTGCTGAACTCGTCCGATTCTCCTCAAACTTTGGGAATACATTCGGGCAGTATCCTAAAGCTTAATTCTCGAATTTGAGTTGAATCGAAAAACTTTCAAAATAGCGATTAAAATGAAGTGTCGTTGCTCTAGTCACTTTTTTAAGGGTTTCCTGAACTCGTCCGAATCTCCTAAAACTTTGGGAATACACTCGGGCAGTCTGCCAAAGCTCAATTCTCGAATTTGAGGTGAATCAAAAAACTTTAAAAATAGCGATGAAAATGACGTGCTGTTGCTCTGGTCACTTTTTCAAGGGTTTCCTGAACTCGTCCGATTCTCCTCAAACTTTGGCAATACACTCAGGCAGTCTGCCAAAGCTCAATTCTCGATTTTGAGGTGAATCGAAAACCTTTAAAAACTGCGATGAAAATGACCATCGTTGCTCTGGTCACTTTTTTAAGGGTTTCCTGAACTCGTCCGATTCTCCTTAAACTTTGGGAATACTATCGGGCAGTCTACCAAAGCTCAATTCTCGAATTTGAGTTGAATCGAAAAACTTTAAAAATAGCGATAAAAATGTGTCGTTTCTGTGGTAACTTTTTCGGTTGTTCTCTGAACTCGTCCGATTCTCCTCAAACTTTGGCAATACATTCGGGCAGTATCCTAAAGCTTAATTTTCGAATTTGAGTTGAATCGAACAACTTTAAAAATAGCGATTAAAATGAAGTGTCGTTGCTCTGGTCACTTTTTCAAGGGTTTCCTGAACTCGTCCGAATCCCATCAAACTTTGGGAATACACTCGGGCAGTCTGCCAAAGCTCAATTCTCGACTTTGAGTTGAATCGAAAAACTTTAAAAATAGCGATAAAATGACGTGACGTTTCTGTGGTCACTTTTTCGGTTGTTTTCTGAACCGGTCCGAATCCCCTCAAACTTTGGGAATACACTCGGGCAGTCTGCCAAAGCTCAATTCTCGAATTTGAGGTGAATCGAAAAACTTTAAAAATAGCGATAAAAATGACGTGTCGTTTCTGTGGTCACTTTTTCGGTTGTTTTCTGAACTCGTCCGATTCTCCTCAAACTTTGGGAATACACTCGGGCAGTCTGCCAAAGCTCAATTCTCGAATTTGAGGTGAATCGAAAAACTTTAAAAATAGCGATTAAAATGAAGTGTCGTTGCTCTGGTCACTTTTTCAACGGTTTGCTGAACTCGTCCGATTCTCCTCAAACTTTGGGAATACTATCGGGCAGTCTGCTCAAGCTTAATTCTCGACTTTGAGGTGAATCGAAAAACTTTAAAAATAGCGATTAAAATGAAGTGTCGTTGCTCTGGTCACTTTTTCAACGGTTTGCTGAACTCGTCCGATTCTCCTCAAACTTTGGGAATACACTCGGGCAGTCTGCCAAAGCTTAATTCTCGAATTTGAGGTGAATCAAAAAACTTTAAAAATAGCGATGAAAATAAAGTGTCGTTGCTCTGGTCACTTTTTCAACGGTTTGCTGAACTCGTCCGATTCTCCTCAAACTTTGGGAATACATTCGGGCAGTATCCTAAAGCTTAATTCTCGAATTTGAGTTGAATCGAAAAACTTTCAAAATAGCGATTAAAATGAAGTGTCGTTGCTCTAGTCACTTTTTTAAGGGTTTCCTGAACTCGTCCGAATCTCCTAAAACTTTGGGAATACACTCGGGCAGTCTGCCAAAGCTCAATTCTCGAATTTGAGGTGAATCAAAAAACTTTAAAAATAGCGATGAAAATGACGTGCTGTTGCTCTGGTCACTTTTTCAAGGGTTTCCTGAACTCGTCCGATTCTCCTCAAACTTTGGCAATACACTCAGGCAGTCTGCCAAAGCTCAATTCTCGATTTTGAGGTGAATCGAAAACCTTTAAAAACTGCGATGAAAATGACCATCGTTGCTCTGGTCACTTTTTTAAGGGTTTCCTGAACTCGTCCGATTCTCCTCAAACTTTGGGAATACACTCGGGCAGTCTGCCAAAGCTCAATTCTCGAATTTGAGGTGAATCGAAAAACTTTCAAAATAGCGATGAAAATGAAGTGTCGTTGCTCTGGTCACTTTTTCAACGGTTTGCTGAACTCGTCCGATTCTCCTCAAACTTTGGGAATACATTCGGGCAGTATCCTAAAGCTTAATTCTCGAATTTGAGTTGAATCGAAAAACTTTCAAAATAGCGATTAAAATGAAGTGTCGTTGCTCTAGTCACTTTTTTAAGGGTTTCCTGAACTCGTCCGAATCTCCTAAAACTTTGGGAATACACTCGGGCAGTCTGCCAAAGCTCAATTCTCGAATTTGAGGTGAATCAAAAAACTTTAAAAATAGCGATGAAAATGACGTGCTGTTGCTCTGGTCACTTTTTCAAGGGTTTCCTGAACTCGTCCGATTCTCCTCAAACTTTGGCAATACACTCAGGCAGTCTGCCAAAGCTCAATTCTCGATTTTGAGGTGAATCGAAAACCTTTAAAAACTGCGATGAAAATGACCATCGTTGCTCTGGTCACTTTTTTAAGGGTTTCCTGAACTCGTCCGATTCTCCTTAAACTTTGGGAATACTATCGGGCAGTCTACCAAAGCTCAATTCTCGAATTTGAGTTGAATCGAAAAACTTTAAAAATAGCGATAAAAATGTGTCGTTTCTGTGGTAACTTTTTCGGTTGTTCTCTGAACTCGTCCGATTCTCCTCAAACTTTGGCAATACATTCGGGCAGTATCCTAAAGCTTAATTTTCGAATTTGAGTTGAATCGAACAACTTTAAAAATAGCGATTAAAATGAAGTGTCGTTGCTCTGGTCACTTTTTCAAGGGTTTCCTGAACTCGTCCGAATCCCATCAAACTTTGGGAATACACTCGGGCAGTCTGCCAAAGCTCAATTCTCGACTTTGAGTTGAATCGAAAAACTTTAAAAATAGCGATAAAATGACGTGACGTTTCTGTGGTCACTTTTTCGGTTGTTTTCTGAACCGGTCCGAATCCCCTCAAACTTTGGGAATACACTCGGGCAGTCTGCCAAAGCTCAATTCTCGAATTTGAGGTGAATCGAAAAACTTTAAAAGTAGCGATTAAAATGAAGTGTCGTTGCTCTGGTCACTTTTTCAACGGTTTGCTGAACTCGTCCGATTCTCCTCAAACTTTGGGAATACATTCGGGCAGTATCCTAAAGCTTAATTCTCGAATTTGAGTTGAATCGAAAAACTTTCAAAATAGCGATTAAAATGAAGTGTCGTTGCTCTAGTCACTTTTTTAAGGGTTTCCTGAACTCGTCCGAATCCCCTCAAACTTTGGGATTGCACTCGGGCAGTCTGCCAAAGCTCAATTCTCGAATTTGAGTTGAATCGAAAAACTTTCAAAATAGCGATTAAAATGAAGTGTCGTTGCTCTGGTCACTTTTTCAACGGTTTGCTGAACTCGTCCGATTCTCCTCAAACTTTGGGAATACATTCGGGCAGTATCCTAAAGCTTAATTCTCGAATTTGAGTTGAATCGAAAAACTTTCAAAATAGCGATTAAAATGAAGTGTCGTTGCTCTAGTCACTTTTTTAAGGGTTTCCTGAACTCGTCCGAATCCCATCAAACTTTGGGAATACACTCGGGCAGTCTGCCAAAGCTCAATTCTCGACTTTGAGTTGAATCAAAAAACTTTAAAAATAGCGATGAAAATGACGTGCCATTGCTCTAGTCACTTTTTCAAGGGTTTCCTGAACTCGTCCGATTCTCCTCAAACTTTGGGAATACACTCGGGCAGTCTGCCAAAGCTCAATTCTCGAATTTGAGGTGAATCGAAAAACTTTAAAAATAGCGATTAAAATGAAGTGTCGTTGCTCTGGTCACTTTTTCAACGGTTTGCTGAACTCGTCCGATTCTCCTCAAACTTTGGGAATACATTCGGGCAGTATCCTAAAGCTTAATTCTCGAATTTGAGTTGAATCGAAAAACTTTAAAAATAGCGATGAAAATGACGTGCCGTTGCTCTAGTCACTTTTTTAAGGGTTTCCTGAACTCGTCCGATTCTCCTCAAACTTTGGGAATACTATCGGGCAGTCTGCTCAAGCTTAATTCTCGACTTTGAGGTGAATCGAAAAACTTTAAAAATAGCGATTAAAATGAAGTGTCGTTGCTCTGGTCACTTTTTCAACGGTTTGCTGAACTCGTCCGATTCTCCTCAAACTTTGGGAATACACTCGGGCAGTCTGCCAAAGCTTAATTCTCGAATTTGAGGTGAATCAAAAAACTTTAAAAATAGCGATGAAAATGAAGTGTCGTTGCTCTGGTCACTTTTTCAACGGTTTGCTGAACTCGTCCGATTCTCCTCAAACTTTGGGAATACATTCGGGCAGTATCCTAAAGCTTAATTCTCGAATTTGAGTTGAATCGAAAAACTTTCAAAATAGCGATTAAAATGAAGTGTCGTTGCTCTAGTCACTTTTTTAAGGGTTTCCTGAACTCGTCCGAATCTCCTAAAACTTTGGGAATACACTCGGGCAGTCTGCCAAAGCTCAATTCTCGAATTTGAGGTGAATCAAAAAACTTTAAAAATAGCGATGAAAATGACGTGCTGTTGCTCTGGTCACTTTTTCAAGGGTTTCCTGAACTCGTCCGATTCTCCTCAAACTTTGGCAATACACTCAGGCAGTCTGCCAAAGCTCAATTCTCGATTTTGAGGTGAATCGAAAACCTTTAAAAACTGCGATGAAAATGACCATCGTTGCTCTGGTCACTTTTTTAAGGGTTTCCTGAACTCGTCCGATTCTCCTTAAACTTTGGGAATACTATCGGGCAGTCTACCAAAGCTCAATTCTCGAATTTGAGTTGAATCGAAAAACTTTAAAAATAGCGATAAAAATGTGTCGTTTCTGTGGTAACTTTTTCGGTTGTTCTCTGAACTCGTCCGATTCTCCTCAAACTTTGGCAATACATTCGGGCAGTATCCTAAAGCTTAATTTTCGAATTTGAGTTGAATCGAACAACTTTAAAAATAGCGATTAAAATGAAGTGTCGTTGCTCTAGTCACTTTTTTAAGGGTTTCCTGAACTCGTCCGAATCCCCTCAAACTTTGGGATTGCACTCGGGCAGTCTGCCAAAGCTCAATTCTCGAATTTGAGTTGAATCGAAAAACTTTCAAAATAGCGATTAAAATGAAGTGTCGTTGCTCTGGTCACTTTTTCAACGGTTTGCTGAACTCGTCCGATTCTCCTCAAACTTTGGGAATACATTCGGGCAGTATCCTAAAGCTTAATTCTCGAATTTGAGTTGAATCGAAAAACTTTCAAAATAGCGATTAAAATGAAGTGTCGTTGCTCTAGTCACTTTTTTAAGGGTTTCCTGAACTCGTCCGAATCCCATCAAACTTTGGGAATACACTCGGGCAGTCTGCCAAAGCTCAATTCTCGACTTTGAGTTGAATCAAAAAACTTTAAAAATAGCGATGAAAATGACGTGCCATTGCTCTAGTCACTTTTTCAAGGGTTTCCTGAACTCGTCCGATTCTCCTCAAACTTTGGGAATACACTCGGGCAGTCTGCCAAAGCTCAATTCTCGAATTTGAGGTGAATCGAAAAACTTTAAAAATAGCGATTAAAATGAAGTGTCGTTGCTCTGGTCACTTTTTCAACGGTTTGCTGAACTCGTCCGATTCTCCTCAAACTTTGGGAATACATTCGGGCAGTATCCTAAAGCTTAATTCTCGAATTTGAGTTGAATCGAAAAACTTTAAAAATAGCGATGAAAATGACGTGCCGTTGCTCTAGTCACTTTTTTAAGGGTTTCCTGAACTCGTCCGATTCTCCTCAAACTTTGGGAATACTATCGGGCAGTCTGCTCAAGCTTAATTCTCGACTTTGAGGTGAATCGAAAAACTTTAAAAATAGCGATTAAAATGAAGTGTCGTTGCTCTGGTCACTTTTTCAACGGTTTGCTGAACTCGTCCGATTCTCCTCAAACTTTGGGAATACACTCGGGCAGTCTGCCAAAGCTTAATTCTCGAATTTGAGGTGAATCAAAAAACTTTAAAAATAGCGATGAAAATGAAGTGTCGTTGCTCTGGTCACTTTTTCAACGGTTTGCTGAACTCGTCCGATTCTCCTCAAACTTTGGGAATACATTCGGGCAGTATCCTAAAGCTTAATTCTCGAATTTGAGTTGAATCGAAAAACTTTCAAAATAGCGATTAAAATGAAGTGTCGTTGCTCTAGTCACTTTTTTAAGGGTTTCCTGAACTCGTCCGAATCTCCTAAAACTTTGGGAATACACTCGGGCAGTCTGCCAAAGCTCAATTCTCGAATTTGAGGTGAATCAAAAAACTTTAAAAATAGCGATGAAAATGACGTGCTGTTGCTCTGGTCACTTTTTCAAGGGTTTCCTGAACTCGTCCGATTCTCCTCAAACTTTGGCAATACACTCAGGCAGTCTGCCAAAGCTCAATTCTCGATTTTGAGGTGAATCGAAAACCTTTAAAAACTGCGATGAAAATGACCATCGTTGCTCTGGTCACTTTTTTAAGGGTTTCCTGAACTCGTCCGATTCTCCTTAAACTTTGGGAATACTATCGGGCAGTCTACCAAAGCTCAATTCTCGAATTTGAGTTGAATCGAAAAACTTTAAAAATAGCGATAAAAATGTGTCGTTTCTGTGGTAACTTTTTCGGTTGTTCTCTGAACTCGTCCGATTCTCCTCAAACTTTGGCAATACATTCGGGCAGTATCCTAAAGCTTAATTTTCGAATTTGAGTTGAATCGAACAACTTTAAAAATAGCGATTAAAATGAAGTGTCGTTGCTCTGGTCACTTTTTCAAGGGTTTCCTGAACTCGTCCGAATCCCATCAAACTTTGGGAATACACTCGGGCAGTCTGCCAAAGCTCAATTCTCGACTTTGAGTTGAATCGAAAAACTTTAAAAATAGCGATAAAATGACGTGACGTTTCTGTGGTCACTTTTTCGGTTGTTTTCTGAACCGGTCCGAATCCCCTCAAACTTTGGGAATACACTCGGGCAGTCTGCCAAAGCTCAATTCTCGAATTTGAGGTGAATCGAAAAACTTTAAAAATAGCGATAAAAATGACGTGTCGTTTCTGTGGTCACTTTTTCGGTTGTTTTCTGAACTCGTCCGATTCTCCTCAAACTTTGGGAATACACTCGGGCAGTCTGCCAAAGCTCAATTCTCGAATTTGAGGTGAATCGAAAAACTTTAAAAATAGCGATTAAAATGAAGTGTCGTTGCTCTGGTCACTTTTTCAACGGTTTGCTGAACTCGTCCGATTCTCCTCAAACTTTGGGAATACATTCGGGCAGTATCCTAAAGCTTAATTCTCGAATTTGAGTTGAATCGAAAAACTTTCAAAATAGCGATTAAAATGAAGTGTCGTTGCTCTAGTCACTTTTTTAAGGGTTTCCTGAACTCGTCCGAATCTCCTAAAACTTTGGGAATACACTCGGGCAGTCTGCCAAAGCTCAATTCTCGAATTTGAGGTGAATCAAAAAACTTTAAAAATAGCGATGAAAATGACGTGCTGTTGCTCTGGTCACTTTTTCAAGGGTTTCCTGAACTCGTCCGATTCTCCTCAAACTTTGGCAATACACTCAGGCAGTCTGCCAAAGCTCAATTCTCGATTTTGAGGTTAATCGAAAACCTTTAAAAACTGCGATGAAAATGACCATCGTTGCTCTGGTCACTTTTTTAAGGGTTTCCTGAACTCGTCCGATTCTCCTTAAACTTTGGGAATACTATCGGGCAGTCTACCAAAGCTCAATTCTCGAATTTGAGTTGAATCGAAAAACTTTAAAAATAGCGATAAAAATGTGTCGTTTCTGTGGTAACTTTTTCGGTTGTTCTCTGAACTCGTCCGATTCTCCTCAAACTTTGGCAATACATTCGGGCAGTATCCTAAAGCTTAATTTTCGAATTTGAGTTGAATCGAACAACTTTAAAAATAGCGATTAAAATGAAGTGTCGTTGCTCTGGTCACTTTTTCAAGGGTTTCCTGAACTCGTCCGAATCCCATCAAACTTTGGGAATACACTCGGGCAGTCTGCCAAAGCTCAATTCTCGACTTTGAGTTGAATCGAAAAACTTTAAAAATAGCGATAAAATGACGTGACGTTTCTGTGGTCACTTTTTCGGTTGTTTTCTGAACCGGTCCGAATCCCCTCAAACTTTGGGAATACACTCGGGCAGTCTGCCAAAGCTCAATTCTCGAATTTGAGGTGAATCGAAAAACTTTAAAAATAGCGATAAAAATGACGTGTCGTTTCTGTGGTCACTTTTTCGGTTGTTTTCTGAACTCGTCCGATTCTCCTCAAACTTTGGGAATACACTCGGGCAGTCTGCCAAAGCTCAATTCTCGAATTTGAGGTGAATCGAAAAACTTTAAAAATAGCGATTAAAATGAAGTGTCGTTGCTCTGGTCACTTTTTCAACGGTTTGCTGAACTCGTCCGATTCTCCTCAAACTTTGGGAATACATTCGGGCAGTATCCTAAAGCTTAATTCTCGAATTTGAGTTGAATCGAAAAACTTTCAAAATAGCGATTAAAATGAAGTGTCGTTGCTCTAGTCACTTTTTTAAGGGTTTCCTGAACTCGTCCGAATCCCCTCAAACTTTGGGATTGCACTCGGGCAGTCTGCCAAAGCTCAATTCTCGAATTTGAGTTGAATCGAAAAACTTTAAAAATAGCGATGAAAATGACGTGCTGTTGCTCTGGTCACTTTTTCAAGGGTTTCCTGAACTCGTCCGATTCTCCTCAAACTTTGGCAATACACACAGGCAGTCTGCCAAAGCTCAATTCTCGATTTTGAGGTGAATCGAAAACCTTTAAAAATTGCGATGAAAATGAAGTGTCGTTGCTCTGGTCACTTTTTCAACGGTTTGCTGAACTCGTCCGATTCTCCTTAAACTTTAGGAATACTATCGGGCAGTCTGCCAAAGCTCAATTTTCGAATTTGAGGTGAATCGAAAAACTTTAAAAATAGCGATAAAAATGACGTGTCGTTTCTGTGGTCACTTTTTCGGTTGTTTTCTGAACTTGTCCGATTCTCCTCAAACTTTGGGAATACACTCGGGGAGTCTGCCAAAGCTCAATTCTCGAATTTGAGGTGAATCGAAAAACTTTAAAAATAGGGATAAAAATGTGTCGTTTCTGTGGTCACTTTTTCGGTTGTTTTCTGAACTCGTCCGATTCTCCTCAAACTTTGGGAATACACTCGGGCAGTCTGCCAAAGCTCAATTCTCGAATTTGAGGTGAATCGAAAAACTTTAAAAATAGCGATTAAAATGAAGTGTCGTTGCTCTGGTCACTTTTTCAACGGTTTGCTGAACTCGTCCGATTCTCCTCAAACTTTGGGAATACATTCGGGCAGTATCCTAAAGCTTAATTCTCGACTTTGAGGTGAATCGAAAAACTTTCAAAATAGCGATTAAAATGAAGTGTCGTTGCTCTGGTCACTTTTTCAACGGTTTGCTGAACTCGTCCGATTCTCCTCAAACTTTGGGAATACATTCGCGCAGTATCCTAAAGCTTAATTCTCGAATTTGAGTTGAATCGAAAAACTTTCAAAATAGCGATGAAAATGACGTGCCGTTGCTCTAGTCACTTTTTTAAGGGTTTCCTGAACTCGTCCGATTCTCCTCAAACTTTGGGAATACTATCGGGCAGTCTGCTCAAGCTTAATTCTCGACTTTGAGGTGAATCGAAAAACTTTAAAAATAGCGATTAAAATGAAGTGTCGTTGCTCTGGTCACTTTTTCAACGGTTTGCTGAACTCGTCCGATTCTCCTCAAACTTTGGGAATACACTCGGGCAGTCTGCCAAAGCTTAATTCTCGAATTTGAGGTGAATCAAAAAACTTTAAAAATAGCGATGAAAATGAAGTGTCGTTGCTCTGGTCACTTTTTCAACGGTTTGCTGAACTCGTCCGATTCTCCTCAAACTTTGGGAATACATTCGGGCAGTATCCTAAAGCTTAATTCTCGAATTTGAGTTGAATCGAAAAACTTTCAAAATAGCGATTAAAATGAAGTGTCGTTGCTCTAGTCACTTTTTTAAGGGTTTCCTGAACTCGTCCGAATCTCCTAAAACTCTGGGAATACACTCGGGCAGTCTGCCAAAGCTCAATTCTCGAATTTGAGGTGAATCAAAAAACTTTAAAAATAGCGATGAAAATGACGTGCTGTTGCTCTGGTCACTTTTTCAAGGGTTTCCTGAACTCGTCCGATTCTCCTCAAACTTTGGCAATACACTCAGGCAGTCTGCCAAAGCTCAATTCTCGATTTTGAGGTGAATCGAAAACCTTTAAAAACTGCGATGAAAATGACCATCGTTGCTCTGGTCACTTTTTTAAGGGTTTCCTGAACTCGTCCGATTCTCCTTAAACTTTGGGAATACTATCGGGCAGTCTACCAAAGCTCAATTCTCGAATTTGAGTTGAATCGAAAAACTTTAAAAATAGCGATAAAAATGTGTCGTTTCTGTGGTAACTTTTTCGGTTGTTCTCTGAACTCGTCCGATTCTCCTCAAACTTTGGCAATACATTCGGGCAGTATCCTAAAGCTTAATTTTCGAATTTGAGTTGAATCGAACAACTTTAAAAATAGCGATTAAAATGAAGTGTCGTTGCTCTGGTCACTTTTTCAAGGGTTTCCTGAACTCGTCCGAATCCCATCAAACTTTGGGAATACACTCGGGCAGTCTGCCAAAGCTCAATTCTCGACTTTGAGTTGAATCGAAAAACTTTAAAAATAGCGATAAAATGACGACGTTTCTGTGGTCACTTTTTCGGTTGTTTTCTGAACCGGTCCGAATCCCCTCAAACTTTGGGAATACACTCGGGCAGTCTGCCAAAGCTCAATTCTCGAATTTGAGGTGAATCGAAAAACTTTAAAAATAGCGATAAAAATGACGTGTCGTTTCTGTGGTCACTTTTTCGGTTGTTTTCTGAACTCGTCCGATTCTCCTCAAACTTTGGGAATACACTCGGGCAGTCTGCCAAAGCTCAATTCTCGAATTTGAGGTGAATCGAAAAACTTTAAAAATAGCGATTAAAATGAAGTGTCGTTGCTCTGGTCACTTTTTCAACGGTTTGCTGAACTCGTCCGATTCTCCTCAAACTTTGGGAATACATTCGGGCAGTATCCTAAAGCTTAATTCTCGAATTTGAGTTGAATCGAAAAACTTTCAAAATAGCGATTAAAATGAAGTGTCGTTGCTCTAGTCACTTTTTTAAGGGTTTCCTGAACTCGTCCGAATCCCCTCAAACTTTGGGATTGCACTCGGGCAGTCTGCCAAAGCTCAATTCTCGAATTTGAGTTGAATCGAAAAACTTTAAAAATAGCGATGAAAATGACGTGCTGTTGCTCTGGTCACTTTTTCAAGGGTTTCCTGAACTCGTCCGATTCTCCTCAAACTTTGGCAATACACTCGGGCAGTCTGCCAAAGCTCAATTCTCGATTTTGAGGTGAATCGAAAACCTTTAAAAATTGCGATGAAAATGACCATCGTTGCTCTGGTCACTTTTTTAAGGGTTTCCTGAACTCGTCCGATTCTCCTTAAACTTTGGGAATACTATCGGGCAGTCTACCAAAGCTCAATTCTCGAATTTGAGGTGAATCGAAAAACTTTAAAAATAGCGATAAAAATGTGTCGTTTCTGTGGTAACTTTTTCGGTTGTTCTCTGAACTCGTCCGATTCTCCTCAAACTTTGGCAATACATTCGGGCAGTATCCTAAAGCTTAATTTTCGAATTTGAGTTGAATCGAACAACTTTAAAAATAGCGATAAAAATGACGTGTCGTTTCTGTGGTCACTTTTTCGGTTGTTTTCTGAACTTGTCCGATTCTCCTCAAACTTTGGGAATACACTCGGGGAGTCTGCCAAAGCTCAATTCTCGAATTTGAGGTGAATCGAAAAACTTTAAAAATAGCGATAAAAATGACGTGTCGTTTCTGTGGTCACTTTTTCGGTTGTTTTCTGAACTCGTCCGATTCTCCTCAAACTTTGGGAATACACTCGGGCAGTCTGCCAAAGCTCAATTCTCGAATTTGAGGTGAATCGAAAAACTTTCAAAATAGCGATTAAAATGAAGTGTCGTTGCTCTGGTCACTTTTTCAACGGTTTGCTGAACTCGTCCGATTCTCCTCAAACTTTGGGAATACATTCGGGCAGTATCCTAAAGCTTAATTCTCGAATTTGAGTTGAATCGAAAAACTTTCAAAATAGCGATGAAAATGACGTGCCGTTGCTCTAGTCACTTTTTTAAGGGTTTCCTGAACTCGTCCGATTCTCCTCAAACTTTGGGAATACTATCGGGCAGTCTGCTCAAGCTTAATTCTCGACTTTGAGGTGAATCGAAAAACTTTAAAAATAGCGATTAAAATGAAGTGTCGTTGCTCTGGTCACTTTTTCAACGGTTTGCTGAACTCGTCCGATTCTCCTCAAACTTTGGGAATACACTCGGGCAGTCTGCCAAAGCTTAATTCTCGAATTTGAGGTGAATCAAAAAACTTTAAAAATAGCGATGAAAATGAAGTGTCGTTGCTCTGGTCACTTTTTCAACGGTTTGCTGAACTCGTCCGATTCTCCTCAAACTTTGGGAATACATTCGGGCAGTATCCTAAAGCTTAATTCTCGAATTTGAGTTGAATCGAAAAACTTTCAAAATAGCGATTAAAATGAAGTGTCGTTGCTCTAGTCACTTTTTTAAGGGTTTCCTGAACTCGTCCGAATCTCCTAAAACTTTGGGAATACACTCGGGCAGTCTGCCAAAGCTCAATTCTCGAATTTGAGGTGAATCAAAAAACTTTAAAAATAGCGATGAAAATGACGTGCTGTTGCTCTGGTCACTTTTTCAAGGGTTTCCTGAACTCGTCCGATTCTCCTCAAACTTTGGCAATACACTCAGGCAGTCTGCCAAAGCTCAATTCTCGATTTTGAGGTGAATCGAAAACCTTTAAAAACTGCGATGAAAATGACCATCGTTGCTCTGGTCACTTTTTTAAGGGTTTCCTGAACTCGTCCGATTCTCCTTAAACTTTGGGAATACTATCGGGCAGTCTACCAAAGCTCAATTCTCGAATTTGAGTTGAATCGAAAAACTTTAAAAATAGCGATAAAAATGTGTCGTTTCTGTGGTAACTTTTTCGGTTGTTCTCTGAACTCGTCCGATTCTCCTCAAACTTTGGCAATACATTCGGGCAGTATCCTAAAGCTTAATTTTCGAATTTGAGTTGAATCGAACAACTTTAAAAATAGCGATTAAAATGAAGTGTCGTTGCTCTGGTCACTTTTTCAAGGGTTTCCTGAACTCGTCCGAATCCCATCAAACTTTGGGAATACACTCGGGCAGTCTGCCAAAGCTCAATTCTCGACTTTGAGTTGAATCGAAAAACTTTAAAAATAGCGATAAAATGACGTGACGTTTCTGTGGTCACTTTTTCGGTTGTTTTCTGAACCGGTCCGAATCCCCTCAAACTTTGGGAATACACTCGGGCAGTCTGCCAAAGCTCAATTCTCGAATTTGAGGTGAATCGAAAAACTTTAAAAATAGCGATAAAAATGACGTGTCGTTTCTGTGGTCACTTTTTCGGTTGTTTTCTGAACTCGTCCGATTCTCCTCAAACTTTGGGAATACACTCGGGCAGTCTGCCAAAGCTCAATTCTCGAATTTGAGGTGAATCGAAAAACTTTAAAAATAGCGATTAAAATGAAGTGTCGTTGCTCTGGTCACTTTTTCAACGGTTTGCTGAACTCGTCCGATTCTCCTCAAACTTTGGGAATACATTCGGGCAGTATCCTAAAGCTTAATTCTCGAATTTGAGTTGAATCGAAAAACTTTCAAAATAGCGATTAAAATGAAGTGTCGTTGCTCTGGTCACTTTTTCAAGGGTTTCCTGAACTCGTCCGATTCTCCTCAAACTTTGGCAATACACTCGGGCAGTCTGCCAAAGCTCAATTCTCGATTTTGAGGTGAATCGAAAACCTTTAAAAATTGCGATGAAAATGACCATCGTTGCTCTGGTCACTTTTTTAAGGGTTTCCTGAACTCGTCCGATTCTCCTTAAACTTTGGGAATACTATCGGGCAGTCTACCAAAGCTCAATTCTCGAATTTGAGGTGAATCGGAAAACTTTAAAAATAGCGATAAAAATGTGTCGTTTCTGTGGTAACTTTTTCGGTTGTTCTCTGAACTCGTCCGATTCTCCTCAAACTTTGGCAATACATTCGGGCAGTATCCTAAAGCTTAATTTTCGAATTTGAGTTGAATCGAACAACTTTAAAAATAGCGATAAAAATGACGTGTCGTTTCTGTGGTCACTTTTTCGGTTGTTTTCTGAACTTGTCCGATTCTCCTCAAACTTTGGGAATACACTCGGGGAGTCTGCCAAAGCTCAATTCTCGAATTTGAGGTGAATCGAAAAACTTTAAAAATAGCGATAAAAATGTGTCGTTTCTGTGGTAACTTTTTCGGTTGTTCTCTGAACTCGTCCGATTCTCCTCAAACTTTGGCAATACATTCGGGCAGTATCCTAAAGCTTAATTTTCGAATTTGAGTTGAATCGAACAACTTTAAAAATAGCGATTAAAATGAAGTGTCGTTGCTCTGGTCACTTTTTCAAGGGTTTCCTGAACTCGTCCGAATCCCATCAAACTTTGGGAATACACTCGGGCAGTCTGCCAAAGCTCAATTCTCGACTTTGAGTTGAATCGAAAAACTTTAAAAATAGCGATAAAATGACGTGACGTTTCTGTGGTCACTTTTTCGGTTGTTTTCTGAACCGGTCCGAATCCCCTCAAACTTTGGGAATACACTCGGGCAGTCTGCCAAAGCTCAATTCTCGAATTTGAGGTGAATCGAAAAACTTTAAAAATAGCGATAAAAATGACGTGTCGTTTCTGTGGTCACTTTTTCGGTTGTTTTCTGAACTCGTCCGATTCTCCTCAAACTTTGGGAATACACTCGGGCAGTCTGCCAAAGCTCAATTCTCGAATTTGAGGTGAATCGAAAAACTTTAAAAATAGCGATTAAAATGAAGTGTCGTTGCTCTGGTCACTTTTTCAACGGTTTGCTGAACTCGTCCGATTCTCCTCAAACTTTGGGAATACTATCGGGCAGTCTGCTCAAGCTTAATTCTCGACTTTGAGGTGAATCGAAAAACTTTAAAAATAGCGATTAAAATGAAGTGTCGTTGCTCTGGTCACTTTTTCAACGGTTTGCTGAACTCGTCCGATTCTCCTCAAACTTTGGGAATACACTCGGGCAGTCTGCCAAAGCTTAATTCTCGAATTTGAGGTGAATCAAAAAACTTTAAAAATAGCGATGAAAATGAAGTGTCGTTGCTCTGGTCACTTTTTCAACGGTTTGCTGAACTCGTCCGATTCTCCTCAAACTTTGGGAATACATTCGGGCAGTATCCTAAAGCTTAATTCTCGAATTTGAGTTGAATCGAAAAACTTTCAAAATAGCGATTAAAATGAAGTGTCGTTGCTCTAGTCACTTTTTTAAGGGTTTCCTGAACTCGTCCGAATCTCCTAAAACTTTGGGAATACACTCGGGCAGTCTGCCAAAGCTCAATTCTCGAATTTGAGGTGAATCAAAAAACTTTAAAAATAGCGATGAAAATGACGTGCTGTTGCTCTGGTCACTTTTTCAAGGGTTTCCTGAACTCGTCCGATTCTCCTCAAACTTTGGCAATACACTCAGGCAGTCTGCCAAAGCTCAATTCTCGATTTTGAGGTGAATCGAAAACCTTTAAAAACTGCGATGAAAATGACCATCGTTGCTCTGGTCACTTTTTTAAGGGTTTCCTGAACTCGTCCGATTCTCCTTAAACTTTGGGAATACTATCGGGCAGTCTACCAAAGCTCAATTCTCGAATTTGAGTTGAATCGAAAAACTTTAAAAATAGCGATAAAAATGTGTCGTTTCTGTGGTAACTTTTTCGGTTGTTCTCTGAACTCGTCCGATTCTCCTCAAACTTTGGCAATACAATCGGGCAGTATCCTAAAGCTTAATTTTCGAATTTGAGTTGAATCGAACAACTTTAAAAATAGCGATTAAAATGAAGTGTCGTTGCTCTGGTCACTTTTTCAAGGGTTTCCTGAACTCGTCCGAATCCCATCAAACTTTGGGAATACACTCGGGCAGTCTGCCAAAGCTCAATTCTCGACTTTGAGTTGAATCGAAAAACTTTAAAAATAGCGATAAAATGACGTGACGTTTCTGTGGTCACTTTTTCGGTTGTTTTCTGAACCGGTCCGAATCCCCTCAAACTTTGGGAATACACTCGGGCAGTCTGCCAAAGCTCAATTCTCGAATTTGAGGTGAATCGAAAAACTTTAAAAGTAGCGATTAAAATGAAGTGTCGTTGCTCTGGTCACTTTTTCAACGGTTTGCTGAACTCGTCCGATTCTCCTCAAACTTTGGGAATACATTCGGGCAGTATCCTAAAGCTTAATTCTCGAATTTGAGTTGAATCGAAAAACTTTCAAAATAGCGATTAAAATGAAGTGTCGTTGCTCTAGTCACTTTTTTAAGGGTTTCCTGAACTCGTCCGAATCCCCTCAAACTTTGGGATTGCACTCGGGCAGTCTGCCAAAGCTCAATTCTCGAATTTGAGTTGAATCGAAAAACTTTCAAAATAGCGATTAAAATGAAGTGTCGTTGCTCTGGTCACTTTTTCAACGGTTTGCTGAACTCGTCCGATTCTCCTCAAACTTTGGGAATACATTCGGGCAGTATCCTAAAGCTTAATTCTCGAATTTGAGTTGAATCGAAAAACTTTCAAAATAGCGATTAAAATGAAGTGTCGTTGCTCTAGTCACTTTTTTAAGGGTTTCCTGAACTCGTCCGAATCCCATCAAACTTTGGGAATACACTCGGGCAGTCTGCCAAAGCTCAATTCTCGACTTTGAGTTGAATCAAAAAACTTTAAAAATAGCGATGAAAATGACGTGCCATTGCTCTAGTCACTTTTTCAAGGGTTTCCTGAACTCGTCCGATTCTCCTCAAACTTTGGGAATACACTCGGGCAGTCTGCCAAAGCTCAATTCTCGAATTTGAGGTGAATCGAAAAACTTTAAAAATAGCGATTAAAATGAAGTGTCGTTGCTCTGGTCACTTTTTCAACGGTTTGCTGAACTCGTCCGATTCTCCTCAAACTTTGGGAATACATTCGGGCAGTATCCTAAAGCTTAATTCTCGAATTTGAGTTGAATCGAAAAACTTTAAAAATAGCGATGAAAATGACGTGCCGTTGCTCTAGTCACTTTTTTAAGGGTTTCCTGAACTCGTCCGATTCTCCTCAAACTTTGGGAATACTATCGGGCAGTCTGCTCAAGCTTAATTCTCGACTTTGAGGTGAATCGAAAAACTTTAAAAATAGCGATTAAAATGAAGTGCCGTTGCTCTAGTCACTTTTTCAAGGGTTTCCTGAACTCGTCCGATTCTCCTCAAACTTTGGGAATACTATCGGGCAGTCTGCTCAAGCTTAATTCTCGACTTTGAGGTGAATCGAAAAACTTTAAAAATAGCGATTAAAATGAAGTGTCGTTGCTCTGGTCACTTTTTCAACGGTTTGCTGAACTCGTCCGATTCTCCTCAAACTTTGGGAATACACTCGGGCAGTCTGCCAAAGCTTAATTCTCGAATTTGAGGTGAATCAAAAAACTTTAAAAATAGCGATGAAAATGAAGTGTCGTTGCTCTGGTCACTTTTTCAACGGTTTGCTGAACTCGTCCGATTCTCCTCAAACTTTGGGAATACATTCGGGCAGTATCCTAAAGCTTAATTCTCGAATTTGAGTTGAATCGAAAAACTTTCAAAATAGCGATTAAAATGAAGTGTCGTTGCTCTAGTCACTTTTTTAAGGGTTTCCTGAACTCGTCCGAATCTCCTAAAACTTTGGGAATACACTCGGGCAGTCTGCCAAAGCTCAATTCTCGAATTTGAGGTGAATCAAAAAACTTTAAAAATAGCGATGAAAATGACGTGCTGTTGCTCTGGTCACTTTTTCAAGGGTTTCCTGAACTCGTCCGATTCTCCTCAAACTTTGGCAATACACTCAGGCAGTCTGCCAAAGCTCAATTCTCGATTTTGAGGTGAATCGAAAACCTTTAAAAACTGCGATGAAAATGACCATCGTTGCTCTGGTCACTTTTTTAAGGGTTTCCTGAACTCGTCCGATTCTCCTTAAACTTTGGGAATACTATCGGGCAGTCTACCAAAGCTCAATTCTCGAATTTGAGTTGAATCGAAAAACTTTAAAAATAGCGATAAAAATGTGTCGTTTCTGTGGTAACTTTTTCGGTTGTTCTCTGAACTCGTCCGATTCTCCTCAAACTTTGGCAATACATTCGGGCAGTATCCTAAAGCTTAATTTTCGAATTTGAGTTGAATCGAACAACTTTAAAAATAGCGATTAAAATGAAGTGTCGTTGCTCTGGTCACTTTTTCAAGGGTTTCCTGAACTCGTCCGAATCCCATCAAACTTTGGGAATACACTCGGGCAGTCTGCCAAAGCTCAATTCTCGACTTTGAGTTGAATCGAAAAACTTTAAAAATAGCGATAAAATGACGTGACGTTTCTGTGGTCACTTTTTCGGTTGTTTTCTGAACCGGTCCGAATCCCCTCAAACTTTGGGAATACACTCGGGCAGTCTGCCAAAGCTCAATTCTCGAATTTGAGGTGAATCGAAAAAC
This sequence comes from Allacma fusca, assembly GCA_947179485.1. Classification (NCBI taxonomy): domain Eukaryota; kingdom Metazoa; phylum Arthropoda; class Collembola; order Symphypleona; family Sminthuridae; genus Allacma; species Allacma fusca. Next base: position 51,052,386 of record OX359246.1, read on the forward strand.
TTTAAAAATAGCGATAAAAATGACGTGTCGTTTCTGTGGTCACTTTTTCGGTTGTTTTCTGAACTCGTCCGATTCTCCTCAAACTTTGGGAATACACTCGGGCAGTCTGCCAAAGCTCAATTCTCGAATTTGAGGTGAATCGAAAAACTTTAAAAATAGCGATTAAAATGAAGTGTCGTTGCTCTGGTCACTTTTTCAACGGTTTGCTGAACTCGTCCGATTCTCCTCAAACTTTGGGAATACATTCGGGCAGTATCCTAAAGCTTAATTCTCGAATTTGAGTTGAATCGAAAAACTTTCAAAATAGCGATTAAAATGAAGTGTCGTTGCTCTAGTCACTTTTTTAAGGGTTTCCTGAACTCGTCCGAATCCCCTCAAACTTTGGGATTGCACTCGGGCAGTCTGCCAAAGCTCAATTCTCGAATTTGAGTTGAATCGAAAAACTTTAAAAATAGCGATGAAAATGACGTGCTGTTGCTCTGGTCACTTTTTCAAGGGTTTCCTGAACTCGTCCGATTCTCCTCAAACTTTGGCAATACACTCGGGCAGTCTGCCAAAGCTCAATTCTCGATTTTGAGGTGAATCGAAAACCTTTAAAAATTGCGATGAAAATGACCATCGTTGCTCTGGTCACTTTTTTAAGGGTTTCCTGAACTCGTCCGATTCTCCTTAAACTTTGGGAATACTATCGGGCAGTCTACCAAAGCTCAATTCTCGAATTTGAGGTGAATCGAAAAACTTTAAAAATAGCGATAAAAATGTGTCGTTTCTGTGGTAACTTTTTCGGTTGTTCTCTGAACTCGTCCGATTCTCCTCAAACTTTGGCAATACATTCGGGCAGTATCCTAAAGCTTAATTTTCGAATTTGAGTTGAATCGAACAACTTTAAAAATAGCGATAAAAATGACGTGTCGTTTCTGTGGTCACTTTTTCGGTTGTTTTCTGAACTTGTCCGATTCTCCTCAAACTTTGGGAATACACTCGGGGAGTCTGCCAAAGCTCAATTCTCGAATTTGAGGTGAATCGAAAAACTTTAAAAATAGCGATAAAAATGACGTGTCGTTTCTGTGGTCACTTTTTCGGTTGTTTTCTGAACTCGTCCGATTCTCCTCAAACTTTGGGAATACACTCGGGCAGTCTGCCAAAGCTCAATTCTCGAATTTGAGGTGAATCGAAAAACTTTCAAAATAGCGATTAAAATGAAGTGTCGTTGCTCTGGTCACTTTTTCAACGGTTTGCTGAACTCGTCCGATTCTCCTCAAACTTTGGGAATACATTCGGGCAGTATCCTAAAGCTTAATTCTCGAATTTGAGTTGAATCGAAAAACTTTCAAAATAGCGATGAAAATGACGTGCCGTTGCTCTAGTCACTTTTTTAAGGGTTTCCTGAACTCGTCCGATTCTCCTCAAACTTTGGGAATACTATCGGGCAGTCTGCTCAAGCTTAATTCTCGACTTTGAGGTGAATCGAAAAACTTTAAAAATAGCGATTAAAATGAAGTGTCGTTGCTCTGGTCACTTTTTCAACGGTTTGCTGAACTCGTCCGATTCTCCTCAAACTTTGGGAATACACTCGGGCAGTCTGCCAAAGCTTAATTCTCGAATTTGAGGTGAATCAAAAAACTTTAAAAATAGCGATGAAAATGAAGTGTCGTTGCTCTGGTCACTTTTTCAACGGTTTGCTGAACTCGTCCGATTCTCCTCAAACTTTGGGAATACATTCGGGCAGTATCCTAAAGCTTAATTCTCGAATTTGAGTTGAATCGAAAAACTTTCAAAATAGCGATTAAAATGAAGTGTCGTTGCTCTAGTCACTTTTTTAAGGGTTTCCTGAACTCGTCCGAATCTCCTAAAACTTTGGGAATACACTCGGGCAGTCTGCCAAAGCTCAATTCTCGAATTTGAGGTGAATCAAAAAACTTTAAAAATAGCGATGAAAATGACGTGCTGTTGCTCTGGTCACTTTTTCAAGGGTTTCCTGAACTCGTCCGATTCTCCTCAAACTTTGGCAATACACTCAGGCAGTCTGCCAAAGCTCAATTCTCGATTTTGAGGTGAATCGAAAACCTTTAAAAACTGCGATGAAAATGACCATCGTTGCTCTGGTCACTTTTTTAAGGGTTTCCTGAACTCGTCCGATTCTCCTTAAACTTTGGGAATACTATCGGGCAGTCTACCAAAGCTCAATTCTCGAATTTGAGTTGAATCGAAAAACTTTAAAAATAGCGATAAAAATGTGTCGTTTCTGTGGTAACTTTTTCGGTTGTTCTCTGAACTCGTCCGATTCTCCTCAAACTTTGGCAATACATTCGGGCAGTATCCTAAAGCTTAATTTTCGAATTTGAGTTGAATCGAACAACTTTAAAAATAGCGATTAAAATGAAGTGTCGTTGCTCTGGTCACTTTTTCAAGGGTTTCCTGAACTCGTCCGAATCCCATCAAACTTTGGGAATACACTCGGGCAGTCTGCCAAAGCTCAATTCTCGACTTTGAGTTGAATCGAAAAACTTTAAAAATAGCGATAAAATGACGTGACGTTTCTGTGGTCACTTTTTCGGTTGTTTTCTGAACCGGTCCGAATCCCCTCAAACTTTGGGAATACACTCGGGCAGTCTGCCAAAGCTCAATTCTCGAATTTGAGGTGAATCGAAAAACTTTAAAAATAGCGATAAAAATGACGTGTCGTTTCTGTGGTCACTTTTTCGGTTGTTTTCTGAACTCGTCCGATTCTCCTCAAACTTTGGGAATACACTCGGGCAGTCTGCCAAAGCTCAATTCTCGAATTTGAGGTGAATCGAAAAACTTTAAAAATAGCGATTAAAATGAAGTGTCGTTGCTCTGGTCACTTTTTCAACGGTTTGCTGAACTCGTCCGATTCTCCTCAAACTTTGGGAATACTATCGGGCAGTCTGCTCAAGCTTAATTCTCGACTTTGAGGTGAATCGAAAAACTTTAAAAATAGCGATTAAAATGAAGTGTCGTTGCTCTGGTCACTTTTTCAACGGTTTGCTGAACTCGTCCGATTCTCCTCAAACTTTGGGAATACACTCGGGCAGTCTGCCAAAGCTTAATTCTCGAATTTGAGGTGAATCAAAAAACTTTAAAAATAGCGATGAAAATGAAGTGTCGTTGCTCTGGTCACTTTTTCAACGGTTTGCTGAACTCGTCCGATTCTCCTCAAACTTTGGGAATACATTCGGGCAGTATCCTAAAGCTTAATTCTCGAATTTGAGTTGAATCGAAAAACTTTCAAAATAGCGATTAAAATGAAGTGTCGTTGCTCTAGTCACTTTTTTAAGGGTTTCCTGAACTCGTCCGAATCTCCTAAAACTTTGGGAATACACTCGGGCAGTCTGCCAAAGCTCAATTCTCGAATTTGAGGTGAATCAAAAAACTTTAAAAATAGCGATGAAAATGACGTGCTGTTGCTCTGGTCACTTTTTCAAGGGTTTCCTGAACTCGTCCGATTCTCCTCAAACTTTGGCAATACACTCAGGCAGTCTGCCAAAGCTCAATTCTCGATTTTGAGGTGAATCGAAAACCTTTAAAAACTGCGATGAAAATGACCATCGTTGCTCTGGTCACTTTTTTAAGGGTTTCCTGAACTCGTCCGATTCTCCTTAAACTTTGGGAATACTATCGGGCAGTCTACCAAAGCTCAATTCTCGAATTTGAGTTGAATCGAAAAACTTTAAAAATAGCGATAAAAATGTGTCGTTTCTGTGGTAACTTTTTCGGTTGTTCTCTGAACTCGTCCGATTCTCCTCAAACTTTGGCAATACATTCGGGCAGTATCCTAAAGCTTAATTTTCGAATTTGAGTTGAATCGAACAACTTTAAAAATAGCGATTAAAATGAAGTGTCGTTGCTCTGGTCACTTTTTCAAGGGTTTCCTGAACTCGTCCGAATCCCATCAAACTTTGGGAATACACTCGGGCAGTCTGCCAAAGCTCAATTCTCGACTTTGAGTTGAATCGAAAAACTTTAAAAATAGCGATAAAATGACGTGACGTTTCTGTGGTCACTTTTTCGGTTGTTTTCTGAACCGGTCCGAATCCCCTCAAACTTTGGGAATACACTCGGGCAGTCTGCCAAAGCTCAATTCTCGAATTTGAGGTGAATCGAAAAACTTTAAAAGTAGCGATTAAAATGAAGTGTCGTTGCTCTGGTCACTTTTTCAACGGTTTGCTGAACTCGTCCGATTCTCCTCAAACTTTGGGAATACATTCGGGCAGTATCCTAAAGCTTAATTCTCGAATTTGAGTTGAATCGAAAAACTTTCAAAATAGCGATTAAAATGAAGTGTCGTTGCTCTAGTCACTTTTTTAAGGGTTTCCTGAACTCGTCCGAATCCCCTCAAACTTTGGGATTGCACTCGGGCAGTCTGCCAAAGCTCAATTCTCGAATTTGAGTTGAATCGAAAAACTTTCAAAATAGCGATTAAAATGAAGTGTCGTTGCTCTGGTCACTTTTTCAACGGTTTGCTGAACTCGTCCGATTCTCCTCAAACTTTGGGAATACATTCGGGCAGTATCCTAAAGCTTAATTCTCGAATTTGAGTTGAATCAAAAAACTTTAAAAATAGCGATGAAAATGACGTGCCATTGCTCTAGTCACTTTTTCAAGGGTTTCCTGAACTCGTCCGATTCTCCTCAAACTTTGGGAATACACTCGGGCAGTCTGCCAAAGCTCAATTCTCGAATTTGAGGTGAATCGAAAAACTTTAAAAATAGCGATTAAAATGAAGTGTCGTTGCTCTGGTCACTTTTTCAACGGTTTGCTGAACTCGTCCGATTCTCCTCAAACTTTGGGAATACATTCGGGCAGTATCCTAAAGCTTAATTCTCGAATTTGAGTTGAATCGAAAAACTTTAAAAATAGCGATGAAAATGACGTGCCGTTGCTCTAGTCACTTTTTTAAGGGTTTCCTGAACTCGTCCGATTCTCCTCAAACTTTGGGAATACTATCGGGCAGTCTGCTCAAGCTTAATTCTCGACTTTGAGGTGAATCGAAAAACTTTAAAAATAGCGATTAAAATGAAGTGTCGTTGCTCTGGTCACTTTTTCAACGGTTTGCTGAACTCGTCCGATTCTCCTCAAACTTTGGGAATACACTCGGGCAGTCTGCCAAAGCTTAATTCTCGAATTTGAGGTGAATCAAAAAACTTTAAAAATAGCGATGAAAATGAAGTGTCGTTGCTCTGGTCACTTTTTCAACGGTTTGCTGAACTCGTCCGATTCTCCTCAAACTTTGGGAATACATTCGGGCAGTATCCTAAAGCTTAATTCTCGAATTTGAGTTGAATCGAAAAACTTTCAAAATAGCGATTAAAATGAAGTGTCGTTGCTCTAGTCACTTTTTTAAGGGTTTCCTGAACTCGTCCGAATCTCCTAAAACTTTGGGAATACACTCGGGCAGTCTGCCAAAGCTCAATTCTCGAATTTGAGGTGAATCGAAAAACTTTAAAAATAGCGATGAAAATGACGTGCTGTTGCTCTGGTCACTTTTTCAAGGGTTTCCTGAACTCGTCCGATTCTCCTCAAACTTTGGCAATACACTCAGGCAGTCTGCCAAAGCTCAATTCTCGATTTTGAGGTGAATCGAAAACCTTTAAAAACTGCGATGAAAATGACCATCGTTGCTCTGGTCACTTTTTTAAGGGTTTCCTGAACTCGTCCGATTCTCCTTAAACTTTGGGAATACTATCGGGCAGTCTACCAAAGCTCAATTCTCGAATTTGAGTTGAATCGAAAAACTTTAAAAATAGCGATAAAAATGTGTCGTTTCTGTGGTAACTTTTTCGGTTGTTCTCTGAACTCGTCCGATTCTCCTCAAACTTTGGCAATACATTCGGGCAGTATCCTAAAGCTTAATTTTCGAATTTGAGTTGAATCGAACAACTTTAAAAATAGCGATTAAAATGAAGTGTCGTTGCTCTGGTCACTTTTTCAAGGGTTTCCTGAACTCGTCCGAATCCCATCAAACTTTGGGAATACACTCGGGCAGTCTGCCAAAGCTCAATTCTCGACTTTGAGTTGAATCGAAAAACTTTAAAAATAGCGATAAAATGACGTGACGTTTCTGTGGTCACTTTTTCGGTTGTTTTCTGAACCGGTCCGAATCCCCTCAAACTTTGGGAATACACTCGGGCAGTCTGCCAAAGCTCAATTCTCGAATTTGAGGTGAATCGAAAAACTTTAAAAATAGCGATAAAAATGACGTGTCGTTTCTGTGGTCACTTTTTCGGTTGTTTTCTGAACTCGTCCGATTCTCCTCAAACTTTGGGAATACACTCGGGCAGTCTGCCAAAGCTCAATTCTCGAATTTGAGGTGAATCGAAAAACTTTAAAAATAGCGATTAAAATGAAGTGTCGTTGCTCTGGTCACTTTTTCAACGGTTTGCTGAACTCGTCCGATTCTCCTCAAACTTTGGGAATACATTCGGGCAGTATCCTAAAGCTTAATTCTCGAATTTGAGTTGAATCGAAAAACTTTCAAAATAGCGATTAAAATGAAGTGTCGTTGCTCTAGTCACTTTTTTAAGGGTTTCCTGAACTCGTCCGAATCTCCTAAAACTTTGGGAATACACTCGGGCAGTCTGCCAAAGCTCAATTCTCGAATTTGAGGTGAATCAAAAAACTTTAAAAATAGCGATGAAAATGACGTGCTGTTGCTCTGGTCACTTTTTCAAGGGTTTCCTGAACTCGTCCGATTCTCCTCAAACTTTGGCAATACACTCAGGCAGTCTGCCAAAGCTCAATTCTCGATTTTGAGGTGAATCGAAAACCTTTAAAAACTGCGATGAAAATGACCATCGTTGCTCTGGTCACTTTTTTAAGGGTTTCCTGAACTCGTCCGATTCTCCTTAAACTTTGGGAATACTATCGGGCAGTCTACCAAAGCTCAATTCTCGAATTTGAGTTGAATCGAAAAACTTTAAAAATAGCGATAAAAATGTGTCGTTTCTGTGGTAACTTTTTCGGTTGTTCTCTGAACTCGTCCGATTCTCCTCAAACTTTGGCAATACATTCGGGCAGTATCCTAAAGCTTAATTTTCGAATTTGAGTTGAATCGAACAACTTTAAAAATAGCGATTAAAATGAAGTGTCGTTGCTCTGGTCACTTTTTCAAGGGTTTCCTGAACTCGTCCGAATCCCATCAAACTTTGGGAATACACTCGGGCAGTCTGCCAAAGCTCAATTCTCGACTTTGAGTTGAATCGAAAAACTTTAAAAATAGCGATAAAATGACGTGACGTTTCTGTGGTCACTTTTTCGGTTGTTTTCTGAACCGGTCCGAATCCCCTCAAACTTTGGGAATACACTCGGGCAGTCTGCCAAAGCTCAATTCTCGAATTTGAGGTGAATCGAAAAACTTTAAAAATAGCGATAAAAATGACGTGTCGTTTCTGTGGTCACTTTTTCGGTTGTTTTCTGAACTCGTCCGATTCTCCTCAAACTTTGGGAATACACTCGGGCAGTCTGCCAAAGCTCAATTCTCGAATTTGAGGTGAATCGAAAAACTTTAAAAATAGCGATTAAAATGAAGTGTCGTTGCTCTGGTTACTTTTTCAACGGTTTGCTGAACTCGTCCGATTCTCCTCAAACTTTGGGAATACTATCGGGCAGTCTGCTCAAGCTTAATTCTCGACTTTGAGGTGAATCGAAAAACTTTAAAAATAGCGATTAAAATGAAGTGTCGTTGCTCTGGTCACTTTTTCAACGGTTTGCTGAACTCGTCCGATTCTCCTCAAACTTTGGGAATACACTCGGGCAGTCTGCCAAAGCTCAATTCTCGAATTTGAGGTGAATCGAAAAACTTTAAAAATAGCGATTAAAATGAAGTGTCGTTGCTCTGGTCACTTTTTCAACGGTTTGCTGAACTCGTCCGATTCTCCTCAAACTTTGGGAATACATTCGGGCAGTATCCTAAAGCTTAATTCTCGAATTTGAGTTGAATCGAAAAACTTTCAAAATAGCGATTAAAATGAAGTGTCGTTGCTCTAGTCACTTTTTTAAGGGTTTCCTGAACTCGTCCGAATCCCCTCAAACTTTGGGATTGCACTCGGGCAGTCTGCCAAAGCTCAATTCTCGAATTTGAGTTGAATCGAAAAACTTTAAAAATAGCGATGAAAATGACGTGCTGTTGCTCTGGTCACTTTTTTAAGGGTTTCCTGAACTCGTCCGATTCTCCTTAAACTTTGGGAATACTATCGGGCAGTCTACCAAAGCTCAATTCTCGAATTTGAGGTGAATCGAAAAACTTTAAAAATAGCGATAAAAATGTGTCGTTTCTGTGGTAACTTTTTCGGTTGTTCTCTGAACTCGTCCGATTCTCCTCAAACTTTGGCAATACATTCGGGCAGTATCCTAAAGCTTAATTTTCGAATTTGAGTTGAATCGAACAACTTTAAAAATAGCGATAAAAATGACGTGTCGTTTCTGTGGTCACTTTTTCGGTTGTTTTCTGAACTTGTCCGATTCTCCTCAAACTTTGGGAATACACTCGGGGAGTCTGCCAAAGCTCAATTCTCGAATTTGAGGTGAATCGAAAAACTTTAAAAATAGCGATAAAAATGACGTGTCGTTTCTGTGGTCACTTTTTCGGTTGTTTTCTGAACTCGTCCGATTCTCCTCAAACTTTGGGAATACACTCGGGCAGTCTGCCAAAGCTCAATTCTCGAATTTGAGGTGAATCGAAAAACTTTCAAAATAGCGATTAAAATGAAGTGTCGTTGCTCTGGTCACTTTTTCAACGGTTTGCTGAACTCGTCCGATTCTCCTCAAACTTTGGGAATACACTCGGGCAGTCTGCCAAAGCTTAATTCTCGAATTTGAGGTGAATCAAAAAACTTTAAAAATAGCGATGAAAATGAAGTGTCGTTGCTCTGGTCACTTTTTCAACGGTTTGCTGAACTCGTCCGATTCTCCTCAAACTTTGGGAATACATTCGGGCAGTATCCTAAAGCTTAATTCTCGAATTTGAGTTGAATCGAAAAACTTTCAAAATAGCGATTAAAATGAAGTGTCGTTGCTCTAGTCACTTTTTTAAGGGTTTCCTGAACTCGTCCGAATCTCCTAAAACTTTGGGAATACACTCGGGCAGTCTGCCAAAGCTCAATTCTCGAATTTGAGGTGAATCGAAAAACTTTAAAAATAGCGATGAAAATGACGTGCTGTTGCTCTGGTCACTTTTTCAAGGGTTTCCTGAACTCGTCCGATTCTCCTCAAACTTTGGCAATACACTCAGGCAGTCTGCCAAAGCTCAATTCTCGATTTTGAGGTGAATCGAAAACCTTTAAAAACTGCGATGAAAATGACCATCGTTGCTCTGGTCACTTTTTTAAGGGTTTCCTGAACTCGTCCGATTCTCCTTAAACTTTGGGAATACTATCGGGCAGTCTACCAAAGCTCAATTCTCGAATTTGAGTTGAATCGAAAAACTTTAAAAATAGCGATAAAAATGTGTCGTTTCTGTGGTAACTTTTTCGGTTGTTCTCTGAACTCGTCCGATTCTCCTCAAACTTTGGCAATACATTCGGGCAGTATCCTAAAGCTTAATTTTCGAATTTGAGTTGAATCGAACAACTTTAAAAATAGCGATTAAAATGAAGTGTCGTTGCTCTGGTCACTTTTTCAAGGGTTTCCTGAACTCGTCCGAATCCCATCAAACTTTGGGAATACACTCGGGCAGTCTGCCAAAGCTCAATTCTCGACTTTGAGTTGAATCGAAAAACTTTAAAAATAGCGATAAAATGACGTGACGTTTCTGTGGTCACTTTTTCGGTTGTTTTCTGAACCGGTCCGAATCCCCTCAAACTTTGGGAATACACTCGGGCAGTCTGCCAAAGCTCAATTCTCGAATTTGAGGTGAATCGAAAAACTTTAAAAATAGCGATAAAAATGACGTGTCGTTTCTGTGGTCACTTTTTCGGTTGTTTTCTGAACTCGTCCGATTCTCCTCAAACTTTGGGAATACACTCGGGCAGTCTGCCAAAGCTCAATTCTCGAATTTGAGGTGAATCGAAAAACTTTCAAAATAGCGATTAAAATGAAGTGTCGTTGCTCTGGTTACTTTTTCAACGGTTTGCTGAACTCGTCCGATTCTCCTCAAACTTTGGGAATACTATCGGGCAGTCTGCTCAAGCTTAATTCTCGACTTTGAGGTGAATCGAAAAACTTTAAAAATAGCGATTAAAATGAAGTGTCGTTGCTCTGGTCACTTTTTCAACGGTTTGCTGAACTCGTCCGATTCTCCTCAAACTTTGGGAATACACTCGGGCAGTCTGCCAAAGCTCAATTCTCGAATTTGAGGTGAATCGAAAAACTTTAAAAATAGCGATTAAAATGAAGTGTCGTTGCTCTGGTCACTTTTTCAACGGTTTGCTGAACTCGTCCGATTCTCCTCAAACTTTGGGAATACATTCGGGCAGTATCCTAAAGCTTAATTCTCGAATTTGAGTTGAATCGAAAAACTTTCAAAATAGCGATTAAAATGAAGTGTCGTTGCTCTAGTCACTTTTTTAAGGGTTTCCTGAACTCGTCCGAATCCCCTCAAACTTTGGGATTGCACTCGGGCAGTCTGCCAAAGCTCAATTCTCGAATTTGAGTTGAATCGAAAAACTTTAAAAATAGCGATGAAAATGACGTGCTGTTGCTCTGGTCACTTTTTTAAGGGTTTCCTGAACTCGTCCGATTCTCCTTAAACTTTGGGAATACTATCGGGCAGTCTACCAAAGCTCAATTCTCGAATTTGAGGTGAATCGAAAAACTTTAAAAATAGCGATAAAAATGTGTCGTTTCTGTGGTAACTTTTTCGGTTGTTCTCTGAACTCGTCCGATTCTCCTCAAACTTTGGCAATACATTCGGGCAGTATCCTAAAGCTTAATTTTCGAATTTGAGTTGAATCGAACAACTTTAAAAATAGCGATAAAAATGACGTGTCGTTTCTGTGGTCACTTTTTCGGTTGTTTTCTGAACTTGTCCGATTCTCCTCAAACTTTGGGAATACACTCGGGGAGTCTGCCAAAGCTCAATTCTCGAATTTGAGGTGAATCGAAAAACTTTAAAAATAGCGATAAAAATGACGTGTCGTTTCTGTGGTCACTTTTTCGGTTGTTTTCTGAACTCGTCCGATTCTCCTCAAACTTTGGGAATACACTCGGGCAGTCTGCCAAAGCTCAATTCTCGAATTTGAGGTGAATCGAAAAACTTTCAAAATAGCGATTAAAATGAAGTGTCGTTGCTCTGGTCACTTTTTCAACGGTTTGCTGAACTCGTCCGATTCTCCTCAAACTTTGGGAATACACTCGGGCAGTCTGCCAAAGCTTAATTCTCGAATTTGAGGTGAATCAAAAAACTTTAAAAATAGCGATGAAAATGAAGTGTCGTTGCTCTGGTCACTTTTTCAACGGTTTGCTGAACTCGTCCGATTCTCCTCAAACTTTGGGAATACATTCGGGCAGTATCCTAAAGCTTAATTCTCGAATTTGAGTTGAATCGAAAAACTTTCAAAATAGCGATTAAAATGAAGTGTCGTTGCTCTAGTCACTTTTTTAAGGGTTTCCTGAACTCGTCCGAATCTCCTAAAACTTTGGGAATACACTCGGGCAGTCTGCCAAAGCTCAATTCTCGAATTTGAGGTGAATCGAAAAACTTTAAAAATAGCGATGAAAATGACGTGCTGTTGCTCTGGTCACTTTTTCAAGGGTTTCCTGAACTCGTCCGATTCTCCTCAAACTTTGGCAATACACTCAGGCAGTCTGCCAAAGCTCAATTCTCGATTTTGAGGTGAATCGAAAACCTTTAAAAACTGCGATGAAAATGACCATCGTTGCTCTGGTCACTTTTTTAAGGGTTTCCTGAACTCGTCCGATTCTCCTTAAACTTTGGGAATACTATCGGGCAGTCTACCAAAGCTCAATTCTCGAATTTGAGTTGAATCGAAAAACTTTAAAAATAGCGATAAAAATGTGTCGTTTCTGTGGTAACTTTTTCGGTTGTTCTCTGAACTCGTCCGATTCTCCTCAAACTTTGGCAATACATTCGGGCAGTATCCTAAAGCTTAATTTTCGAATTTGAGTTGAATCGAACAACTTTAAAAATAGCGATTAAAATGAAGTGTCGTTGCTCTGGTCACTTTTTCAAGGGTTTCCTGAACTCGTCCGAATCCCATCAAACTTTGGGAATACACTCGGGCAGTCTGCCAAAGCTCAATTCTCGACTTTGAGTTGAATCGAAAAACTTTAAAAATAGCGATAAAATGACGTGACGTTTCTGTGGTCACTTTTTCGGTTGTTTTCTGAACCGGTCCGAATCCCCTCAAACTTTGGGAATACACTCGGGCAGTCTGCCAAAGCTCAATTCTCGAATTTGAGGTGAATCGAAAAACTTTAAAAATAGCGATAAAAATGACGTGTCGTTTCTGTGGTCACTTTTTCGGTTGTTTTCTGAACTCGTCCGATTCTCCTCAAACTTTGGGAATACACTCGGGCAGTCTGCCAAAGCTCAATTCTCGAATTTGAGGTGAATCGAAAAACTTTCAAAATAGCGATTAAAATGAAGTGTCGTTGCTCTGGTCACTTTTTCAACGGTTTGCTGAACTCGTCCGATTCTCCTCAAACTTTGGGAATACATTCGGGCAGTATCCTAAAGCTTAATTCTCGAATTTGAGTTGAATCGAAAAACTTTCAAAATAGCGATTAAAATGAAGTGTCGTTGCTCTAGTCACTTTTTTAAGGGTTTCCTGAACTCGTCCGAATCTCCTAAAACTTTGGGAATACACTCGGGCAGTCTGCCAAAGCTCAATTCTCGAATTTGAGGTGAATCAAAAAACTTTAAAAATAGCGATGAAAATGACGTGCTGTTGCTCTGGTCACTTTTTCAAGGGTTTCCTGAACTCGTCCGATTCTCCTCAAACTTTGGCAATACACTCAGGCAGTCTGCCAAAGCTCAATTCTCGATTTTGAGGTGAATCGAAAACCTTTAAAAACTGCGATGAAAATGACCATCGTTGCTCTGGTCACTTTTTTAAGGGTTTCCTGAACTCGTCCGATTCTCCTTAAACTTTGGGAATACTATCGGGCAGTCTACCAAAGCTCAATTCTCGAATTTGAGTTGAATCGAAAAACTTTAAAAATAGCGATAAAAATGTGTCGTTTCTGTGGTAACTTTTTCGGTTGTTCTCTGAACTCGTCCGATTCTCCTCAAACTTTGGCAATACATTCGGGCAGTATCCTAAAGCTTAATTTTCGAATTTGAGTTGAATCGAACAACTTTAAAAATAGCGATTAAAATGAAGTGTCGTTGCTCTGGTCACTTTTTCAAGGGTTTCCTGAACTCGTCCGAATCCCATCAAACTTTGGGAATACACTCGGGCAGTCTGCCAAAGCTCAATTCTCGACTTTGAGTTGAATCGAAAAACTTTAAAAATAGCGATAAAATGACGTGACGTTTCTGTGGTCACTTTTTCGGTTGTTTTCTGAACCGGTCCGAATCCCCTCAAACTTTGGGAATACACTCGGGCAGTCTGCCAAAGCTCAATTCTCGAATTTGAGGTGAATCGAAAAACTTTAAAAATAGCGATAAAAATGACGTGTCGTTTCTGTGGTCACTTTTTCGGTTGTTTTCTGAACTCGTCCGATTCTCCTCAAACTTTGGGAATACACTCGGGCAGTCTGCCAAAGCTCAATTCTCGAATTTGAGGTGAATCGAAAAACTTTAAAAATAGCGATTAAAATGAAGTGTCGTTGCTCTGGTCACTTTTTCAACGGTTTGCTGAACTCGTCCGATTCTCCTCAAACTTTGGGAATACATTCGGGCAGTATCCTAAAGCTTAATTCTCGAATTTGAGTTGAATCGAAAAACTTTCAAAATAGCGATTAAAATGAAGTGTCGTTGCTCTAGTCACTTTTTTAAGGGTTTCCTGAACTCGTCCGAATCCCCTCAAACTTTGGGATTGCACTCGGGCAGTCTGCCAAAGCTCAATTCTCGAATTTGAGTTGAATCGAAAAACTTTAAAAATAGCGATGAAAATGACGTGCTGTTGCTCTGGTCACTTTTTCAAGGGTTTCCTGAACTCGTCCGATTCTCCTCAAACTTTGGCAATACACTCGGGCAGTCTGCCAAAGCTCAATTCTCGATTTTGAGGTGAATCGAAAACCTTTAAAAATTGCGATGAAAATGACCATCGTTGCTCTGGTCACTTTTTTAAGGGTTTCCTGAACTCGTCCGATTCTCCTTAAACTTTGGGAATACTATCGGGCAGTCTACCAAAGCTCAATTCTCGAATTTGAGGTGAATCGAAAAACTTTAAAAATAGCGATAAAAATGTGTCGTTTCTGTGGTAACTTTTTCGGTTGTTCTCTGAACTCGTCCGATTCTCCTCAAACTTTGGCAATACATTCGGGCAGTATCCTAAAGCTTAATTTTCGAATTTGAGTTGAATCGAACAACTTTAAAAATAGCGATAAAAATGACGTGTCGTTTCTGTGGTCACTTTTTCGGTTGTTTTCTGAACTTGTCCGATTCTCCTCAAACTTTGGGAATACACTCGGGGAGTCTGCCAAAGCTCAATTCTCGAATTTGAGGTGAATCGAAAAACTTTAAAAATAGCGATAAAAATGACGTGTCGTTTCTGTGGTCACTTTTTCGGTTGTTTTCTGAACTCGTCCGATTCTCCTCAAACTTTGGGAATACACTCGGGCAGTCTGCCAAAGCTCAATTCTCGAATTTGAGGTGAATCGAAAAACTTTAAAAATAGCGATTAAAATGAAGTGTCGTTGCTCTGGTCACTTTTTCAACGGTTTGCTGAACTCGTCCGATTCTCCTCAAACTTTGGGAATACATTCGGGCAGTATCCTAAAGCTTAATTCTCGAATTTGAGTTGAATCGAAAAACTTTCAAAATAGCGATTAAAATGAAGTGTCGTTGCTCTAGTCACTTTTTTAAGGGTTTCCTGAACTCGTCCGAATCCCCTCAAACTTTGGGATTGCACTCGGGCAGTCTGCCAAAGCTCAATTCTCGAATTTGAGTTGAATCGAAAAACTTTAAAAATAGCGATGAAAATGACGTGCTGTTGCTCTGGTCACTTTTTCAAGGGTTTCCTGAACTCGTCCGATTCTCCTCAAACTTTGGCAATACACTCGGGCAGTCTGCCAAAGCTCAATTCTCGATTTTGAGGTGAATCGAAAACCTTTAAAAATTGCGATGAAAATGACCATCGTTGCTCTGGTCACTTTTTTAAGGGTTTCCTGAACTCGTCCGATTCTCCTTAAACTTTGGGAATACTATCGGGCAGTCTACCAAAGCTCAATTCTCGAATTTGAGTTGAATCGAAAAACTTTAAAAATAGCGATAAAAATGTGTCGTTTCTGTGGTAACTTTTTCGGTTGTTCTCTGAACTCGTCCGATTCTCCTCAAACTTTGGCAATACATTCGGGCAGTATCCTAAAGCTTAATTTTCGAATTTGAGTTGAATCGAACAACTTTAAAAATAGCGATTAAAATGAAGTGTCGTTGCTCTGGTCACTTTTTCAAGGGTTTCCTGAACTCGTCCGAATCCCATCAAACTTTGGGAATACACTCGGGCAGTCTGCCAAAGCTCAATTCTCGACTTTGAGTTGAATCGAAAAACTTTAAAAATAGCGATAAAATGACGTGACGTTTCTGTGGTCACTTTTTCGGTTGTTTTCTGAACCGGTCCGAATCCCCTCAAACTTTGGGAATACACTCGGGCAGTCTGCCAAAGCTCAATTCTCGAATTTGAGGTGAATCGAAAAACTTTAAAAATAGCGATAAAAATGACGTGTCGTTTCTGTGGTCACTTTTTCGGTTGTTTTCTGAACTCGTCCGATTCTCCTCAAACTTTGGGAATACACTCGGGCAGTCTGCCAAAGCTCAATTCTCGAATTTGAGGTGAATCGAAAAACTTTAAAAATAGCGATTAAAATGAAGTGTCGTTGCTCTGGTCACTTTTTCAACGGTTTGCTGAACTCGTCCGATTCTCCTCAAACTTTGGGAATACATTCGGGCAGTATCCTAAAGCTTAATTCTCGAATTTGAGTTGAATCGAAAAACTTTCAAAATAGCGATTAAAATGAAGTGTCGTTGCTCTAGTCACTTTTTTAAGGGTTTCCTGAACTCGTCCGAATCCCCTCAAACTTGGGGATTGCACTCGGGCAGTCTGCCAAAGCTCAATTCTCGAATTTGAGTTGAATCGAAAAACTTTAAAAATAGCGATGAAAATGACGTGCTGTTGCTCTGGTCACTTTTTCAAGGGTTTCCTGAACTCGTCCGATTCTCCTCAAACTTTGGCAATACACTCGGGCAGTCTGCCAAAGCTCAATTCTCGATTTTGAGGTGAATCGAAAACCTTTAAAAATTGCGATGAAAATGACCATCGTTGCTCTGGTCACTTTTTTAAGGGTTTCCTGAACTCGTCCGATTCTCCTTAAACTTTGGGAATACTATCGGGCAGTCTACCAAAGCTCAATTCTCGAATTTGAGGTGAATCGGAAAACTTTAAAAATAGCGATAAAAATGTGTCGTTTCTGTGGTAACTTTTTCGGTTGTTCTCTGAACTCGTCCGATTCTCCTCAAACTTTGGCAATACATTCGGGCAGTATCCTAAAGCTTAATTTTCGAATTTGAGTTGAATCGAACAACTTTAAAAATAGCGATAAAAATGACGTGTCGTTTCTGTGGTCACTTTTTCGGTTGTTTTCTGAACTTGTCCGATTCTCCTCAAACTTTGGGAATACACTCGGGGAGTCTGCCAAAGCTCAATTCTCGAATTTGAGGTGAATCGAAAAACTTTAAAAATAGCGATAAAAATGACGTGTCGTTTCTGTGGTCACTTTTTCGGTTGTTTTCTGAACTCGTCCGATTCTCCTCAAACTTTGGGAATACACTCGGGCAGTCTGCCAAAGCTCAATTCTCGAATTTGAGGTGAATCGAAAAACTTTCAAAATAGCGATTAAAATGAAGTGTCGTTGCTCTGGTCACTTTTTCAACGGTTTGCTGAACTCGTCCGATTCTCCTCAAACTTTGGGAATACATTCGGGCAGTATCCTAAAGCTTAATTCTCGAATTTGAGTTGAATCGAAAAACTTTCAAAATAGCGATTAAAATGAAGTGTCGTTGCTCTAGTCACTTTTTTAAGGGTTTCCTGAACTCGTCCGAATCCCATCAAACTTTGGGAATACACTCGGGCAGTCTGCCAAAGCTCAATTCTCGACTTTGAGTTGAATCGAAAAACTTTAAAAATAGCGATAAAATGACGTGACGTTTCTGTGGTCACTTTTTCGGTTGTTTTCTGAACCGGTCCGAATCCCCTCAAACTTTGGGAATACACTCGGGCAGTCTGCCAAAGCTCAATTCTCGAATTTGAGGTGAATCGAAAAACTTTAAAAATAGCGATAAAAATGACGTGTCGTTTCTGTGGTCACTTTTTCGGTTGTTTTCTGAACTCGTCCGATTCTCCTCAAACTTTGGGAATACACTCGGGCAGTCTGCCAAAGCTCAATTCTCGAATTTGAGGTGAATCGAAAAACTTTAAAAATAGCGATTAAAATGAAGTGTCGTTGCTCTGGTCACTTTTTCAACGGTTTGCTGAACTCGTCCGATTCTCCTCAAACTTTGGGAATACATTCGGGCAGTATCCTAAAGCTTAATTCTCGAATTTGAGTTGAATCGAAAAACTTTCAAAATAGCGATTAAAATGAAGTGTCGTTGCTCTAGTCACTTTTTTAAGGGTTTCCTGAACTCGTCCGAATCCCCTCAAACTTGGGGATTGCACTCGGGCAGTCTGCCAAAGCTCAATTCTCGAATTTGAGTTGAATCGAAAAACTTTAAAAATAGCGATGAAAATGACGTGCTGTTGCTCTGGTCACTTTTTCAAGGGTTTCCTGAACTCGTCCGATTCTCCTCAAACTTTGGCAATACACTCGGGCAGTCTGCCAAAGCTCAATTCTCGATTTTGAGGTGAATCGAAAACCTTTAAAAATTGCGATGAAAATGACCATCGTTGCTCTGGTCACTTTTTTAAGGGTTTCCTGAACTCGTCCGATTCTCCTTAAACTTTGGGAATACTATCGGGCAGTCTACCAAAGCTCAATTCTCGAATTTGAGGTGAATCGGAAAACTTTAAAAATAGCGATAAAAATGTGTCGTTTCTGTGGTAACTTTTTCGGTTGTTCTCTGAACTCGTCCGATTCTCCTCAAACTTTGGCAATACATTCGGGCAGTATCCTAAAGCTTAATTTTCGAATTTGAGTTGAATCGAACAACTTTAAAAATAGCGATAAAAATGACGTGTCGTTTCTGTGGTCACTTTTTCGGTTGTTTTCTGAACTTGTCCGATTCTCCTCAAACTTTGGGAATACACTCGGGGAGTCTGCCAAAGCTCAATTCTCGAATTTGAGGTGAATCGAAAAACTTTAAAAATAGCGATTAAAATGAAGTGTCGTTGCTCTGGTCACTTTTTCAAGGGTTTCCTGAACTCGTCCGAATCCCATCAAACTTTGGGAATACACTCGGGCAGTCTGCCAAAGCTCAATTCTCGAATTTGAGGTGAATCGAAAAACTTTCAAAATAGCGATTAAAATGAAGTGTCGTTGCTCTGGTCACTTTTTCAACGGTTTGCTGAACTCGTCCGATTCTCCTCAAACTTTGGGAATACATTCGGGCAGTATCCTAAAGCTTAATTCTCGAATTTGAGTTGAATCGAAAAACTTTCAAAATAGCGATTAAAATGAAGTGTCGTTGCTCTAGTCACTTTTTTAAGGGTTTCCTGAACTCGTCCGAATCCCATCAAACTTTGGGAATACACTCGGGCAGTCTGCCAAAGCTCAATTCTCGACTTTGAGTTGAATCAAAAAACTTTAAAAATAGCGATGAAAATGACGTGCCATTGCTCTAGTCACTTTTTCAAGGGTTTCCTGAACTCGTCCGATTCTCCTCAAACTTTGGGAATACACTCGGGCAGTCTGCCAAAGCTCAATTCTCGAATTTGAGGTGAATCGAAAAACTTTAAAAATAGCGATTAAAATGAAGTGTCGTTGCTCTGGTCACTTTTTCAACGGTTTGCTGAACTCGTCCGATTCTCCTCAAACTTTGGGAATACATTCGGGCAGTATCCTAAAGCTTAATTCTCGAATTTGAGTTGAATCGAAAAACTTTAAAAATAGCGATGAAAATGACGTGCCGTTGCTCTAGTCACTTTTTTAAGGGTTTCCTGAACTCGTCCGATTCTCCTCAAACTTTGGGAATACTATCGGGCAGTCTGCTCAAGCTTAATTCTCGACTTTGAGGTGAATCGAAAAACTTTAAAAATAGCGATTAAAATGAAGTGTCGTTGCTCTGGTCACTTTTTCAACGGTTTGCTGAACTCGTCCGATTCTCCTCAAACTTTGGGAATACACTCGGGCAGTCTGCCAAAGCTTAATTCTCGAATTTGAGGTGAATCAAAAAACTTTAAAAATAGCGATGAAAATGAAGTGTCGTTGCTCTGGTCACTTTTTCAACGGTTTGCTGAACTCGTCCGATTCTCCTCAAACTTTGGGAATACATTCGGGCAGTACCCTAAAGCTTAATTCTCGAATTTGAGTTGAATCGAAAAACTTTCAAAATAGCGATTAAAATGAAGTGTCGTTGCTCTAGTCACTTTTTTAAGGGTTTCCTGAACTCGTCCGAATCTCCTAAAACTTTGGGAATACACTCGGGCAGTCTGCCAAAGCTCAATTCTCGAATTTGAGGTGAATCAAAAAACTTTAAAAATAGCGATGAAAATGACGTGCTGTTGCTCTGGTCACTTTTTCAAGGGTTTCCTGAACTCGTCCGATTCTCCTCAAACTTTGGCAATACACTCAGGCAGTCTGCCAAAGCTCAATTCTCGATTTTGAGGTGAATCGAAAACCTTTAAAAACTGCGATGAAAATGACCATCGTTGCTCTGGTCACTTTTTCAAGGGTTTCCTGAACTCGTCCGAATCCCATCAAACTTTGGGAATACACTCGGGCAGTCTGCCAAAGCTCAATTCTCGACTTTGAGTTGAATCGAAAAACTTTAAAAATAGCGATAAAATGACGTGACGTTTCTGTGGTCACTTTTTCGGTTGTTTTCTGAACCGGTCCGAATCCCCTCAAACTTTGGGAATACACTCGGGCAGTCTGCCAAAGCTCAATTCTCGAATTTGAGGTGAATCGAAAAACTTTAAAAATAGCGATAAAAATGACGTGTCGTTTCTGTGGTCACTTTTTCGGTTGTTTTCTGAACTCGTCCGATTCTCCTCAAACTTTGGGAATACACTCGGGCAGTCTGCCAAAGCTCAATTCTCGAATTTGAGGTGAATCGAAAAACTTTAAAAATAGCGATTAAAATGAAGTGTCGTTGCTCTGGTCACTTTTTCGACGGTTTGCTGAACTCGTCCGATTCTCCTCAAACTTTGGGAATACATTCGGGCAGTATCCTAAAGCTTAATTCTCGAATTTGAGTTGAATCGAAAAACTTTCAAAATAGCGATTAAAATGAAGTGTCGTTGCTCTAGTCACTTTTTTAAGGGTTTCCTGAACTCGTCCGAATCCCCTCAAACTTTGGGATTGCACTCGGGCAGTCTGCCAAAGCTCAATTCTCGAATTTGAGTTGAATCGAAAAACTTTAAAAATAGCGATGAAAATGACGTGCTGTTGCTCTGGTCACTTTTTCAAGGGTTTCCTGAACTCGTCCGATTCTCCTCAAACTTTGGCAACACACTCGGGCAGTCTGCCAAAGCTCAATTCTCGATTTTGAGGTGAATCGAAAACCTTTAAAAATTGCGATGAAAATGACCATCGTTGCTCTGGTCACTTTTTTAAGGGTTTCCTGAACTCGTCCGATTCTCCTTAAACTTTGGGAATACTATCGGGCAGTCTACCAAAGCTCAATTCTCGAATTTGAGGTGAATCGAAAAACTTTAAAAATAGCGATAAAAATGTGTCGTTTCTGTGGTAACTTTTTCGGTTGTTCTCTGAACTCGTCCGATTCTCCTCAAACTTTGGCAATACATTCGGGCAGTATCCTAAAGCTTAATTTTCGAATTTGAGTTGAATCGAACAACTTGAAAAATAGCGATTAAAATGAAGTGTCGTTGCTCTGGTCACTTTTTCAAGGGTTTCCTGAACTCGTCCGAATCCCATCAAACTTTGGGAATACACTCGGGCAGTCTGCCAAAGCTCAATTCTCGACTTTGAGTTGAATCGAAAAACTTTAAAAATAGCGATAAAATGACGTGTCGTTTCTGTGGTCACTTTTTCGGTTGTTTTCTGAACCTGTCCGAATCCCCTCAAACTTTGGGAATACACTCGGGCAGTCTGCCAAAGCTCAATTCTCGAATTTGAGGTGAATCAAAAAACTTTAAAAATAGCGATGAAAATGAAGTGTCGTTGCTCTGGTCACTTTTTCAACGGTTTGCTGAACTCGTCCGATTCTCCTCAAACTTTGGGAATACATTCGGGCAGTACCCTAAAGCTTAATTCTCGAATTTGAGTTGAATCGAAAAACTTTCAAAATAGCGATTAAAATGAAGTGTCGTTGCTCTAGTCACTTTTTTAAGGGTTTCCTGAACTCGTCCGAATCTCCTAAAACTTTGGGAATACACTCGGGCAGTCTGCCAAAGCTCAATTCTCGAATTTGAGGTGAATCAAAAAACTTTAAAAATAGCGATGAAAATGACGTGCTGTTGCTCTGGTCACTTTTTCAAGGGTTTCCTGAACTCGTCCGATTCTCCTCAAACTTTGGCAATACACTCAGGCAGTCTGCCAAAGCTCAATTCTCGATTTTGAGGTGAATCGAAAACCTTTAAAAACTGCGATGAAAATGACCATCGTTGCTCTGGTCACTTTTTCAAGGGTTTCCTGAACTCGTCCGAATCCCATCAAACTTTGGGAATACACTCGGGCAGTCTGCCAAAGCTCAATTCTCGACTTTGAGTTGAATCGAAAAACTTTAAAAATAGCGATAAAATGACGTGACGTTTCTGTGGTCACTTTTTCGGTTGTTTTCTGAACCGGTCCGAATCCCCTCAAACTTTGGGAATACACTCGGGCAGTCTGCCAAAGCTCAATTCTCGAATTTGAGGTGAATCGAAAAACTTTAAAAATAGCGATAAAAATGACGTGTCGTTTCTGTGGTCACTTTTTCGGTTGTTTTCTGAACTCGTCCGATTCTCCTCAAACTTTGGGAATACACTCGGGCAGTCTGCCAAAGCTCAATTCTCGAATTTGAGGTGAATCGAAAAACTTTAAAAATAGCGATTAAAATGAAGTGTCGTTGCTCTGGTCACTTTTTCGACGGTTTGCTGAACTCGTCCGATTCTCCTCAAACTTTGGGAATACATTCGGGCAGTATCCTAAAGCTTAATTCTCGAATTTGAGTTGAATCGAAAAACTTTCAAAATAGCGATTAAAATGAAGTGTCGTTGCTCTAGTCACTTTTTTAAGGGTTTCCTGAACTCGTCCGAATCCCCTCAAACTTTGGGATTGCACTCGGGCAGTCTGCCAAAGCTCAATTCTCGAATTTGAGTTGAATCGAAAAACTTTAAAAATAGCGATGAAAATGACGTGCTGTTGCTCTGGTCACTTTTTCAAGGGTTTCCTGAACTCGTCCGATTCTCCTCAAACTTTGGCAACACACTCGGGCAGTCTGCCAAAGCTCAATTCTCGATTTTGAGGTGAATCGAAAACCTTTAAAAATTGCGATGAAAATGACCATCGTTGCTCTGGTCACTTTTTTAAGGGTTTCCTGAACTCGTCCGATTCTCCTTAAACTTTGGGAATACTATCGGGCAGTCTACCAAAGCTCAATTCTCGAATTTGAGGTGAATCGAAAAACTTTAAAAATAGCGATAAAAATGTGTCGTTTCTGTGGTAACTTTTTCGGTTGTTCTCTGAACTCGTCCGATTCTCCTCAAACTTTGGCAATACATTCGGGCAGTATCCTAAAGCTTAATTTTCGAATTTGAGTTGAATCGAACAACTTGAAAAATAGCGATTAAAATGAAGTGTCGTTGCTCTGGTCACTTTTTCAAGGGTTTCCTGAACTCGTCCGAATCCCATCAAACTTTGGGAATACACTCGGGCAGTCTGCCAAAGCTCAATTCTCGACTTTGAGTTGAATCGAAAAACTTTAAAAATAGCGATAAAATGACGTGTCGTTTCTGTGGTCACTTTTTCGGTTGTTTTCTGAACCTGTCCGAATCCCCTCAAACTTTGGGAATACACTCGGGCAGTCTGCCAAAGCTCAATTCTCGAATTTGAGGTGAATCGAAAAACTTTCAAAATAGCGATTAAAATGAAGTGTCGTTGCTCTGGTCACTTTTTCAACGGTTTGCTGAACTCGTCCGATTCTCCTCAAACTTTGGGAATACATTCGGGCAGTATCCTAAAGCTTAATTCTCGAATTTGAGTTGAATCGAAAAACTTTCAAAATAGCGATTAAAATGAAGTGTCGTTGCTCTAGTCACTTTTTTAAAGGTTTCCTGAACTCGTCCGAATCCCATCAAACTTTGGGAATACACTCGGGCAGTCTGCCAAAGCTCAATTCTCGACTTTGAGTTGAATCAAAAAACTTTAAAAATAGCGATGAAAATGACGTGCCATTGCTCTAGTCACTTTTTCAAGGGTTTCCTGAACTCGTCCGATTCTCCTCAAACTTTGGCAATACACTCGGGCAGTCTGCCAAAGCTCAATTCTCGAATTTGAGGTGAATCGAAAAACTTTAAAAATAGCGATTAAAATGAAGTGTCGTTGCTCTGGTCACTTTTTCAACGGTTTGCTGAACTCGTCCGATTCTCCTCAAACTTTGGGAATACATTCGGGCAGTATCCTAAAGCTTAATTCTCGAATTTGAGTTGAATCGAAAAACTTTAAAAATAGCGATGAAAATGACGTGCCGTTGCTCTAGTCACTTTTTTAAGGGTTTCCTGAACTCGTCCGATTCTCCTCAAACTTTGGGAATACTATCGGGCAGTCTGCTCAAGCTTAATTCTCGACTTTGAGGTGAATCGAAAAACTTTAAAAATAGCGATTAAAATGAAGTGTCGTTGCTCTGGTCACTTTTTCAACGGTTTGCTGAACTCGTCCGATTCTCCTCAAACTTTGGGAATACACTCAGGCAGTCTGCCAAAGCTTAATTCTCGACTTTGAGGTGAATCGAAAAACTTTAAAAATAGCGATTAAAATGAAGTGTCGTTGCTCTGGTCACTTTTTCAACGGTTTGCTGAACTCGTCCGATTCTCCTCAAACTTTGGGAATACACTCAGGCAGTCTGCCAAAGCTTAATTCTCGAATTTGAGGTGAATCAAAAAACTTTAAAAATAGCGATGAAAATGAAGTGTCGTTGCTCTGGTCACTTTTTCAACGGTTTGCTGAACTCGTCCGATTCTCCTCAAACTTTGGGAATACATTCGGGCAGTATCCTAAAGCTTAATTCTCGAATTTGAGTTGAATCGAAAAACTTTCAAAATAGCGATTAAAATGAAGTGTCGTTGCTCTGGTCACTTTTTCAACGGTTTGCTGAACTCGTCCGATTCTCCTCAAACTTTGGGAATACATTCGGGCAGTATCCTAAAGCTTAATTCTCGAATTTGAGTTGAATCGAAAAACTTTAAAAATAGCGATGAAAATGACGTGCCGTTGCTCTAGTCACTTTTTTAAGGGTTTCCTGAACTCGTCCGATTCTCCTCAAACTTTGGGAATACTATCGGGCAGTCTGCTCAAGCTTAATTCTCGACTTTGAGGTGAATCGAAAAACTTTAAAAATAGCGATTAAAATGAAGTGTCGTTGCTCTGGTCACTTTTTCAACGGTTTGCTGAACTCGTCCGATTCTCCTCAAACTTTGGGAATACACTCAGGCAGTCTGCCAAAGCTTAATTCTCGACTTTGAGGTGAATCGAAAAACTTTAAAAATAGCGATTAAAATGAAGTGTCGTTGCTCTGGTCACTTTTTCAACGGTTTGCTGAACTCGTCCGATTCTCCTCAAACTTTGGGAATACACTCAGGCAGTCTGCCAAAGCTTAATTCTCGAATTTGAGGTGAATCAAAAAACTTTAAAAATAGCGATGAAAATGAAGTGTCGTTGCTCTGGTCACTTTTTCAACGGTTTGCTGAACTCGTCCGATTCTCCTCAAACTTTGGGAATACATTCGGGCAGTATCCTAAAGCTTAATTCTCGAATTTGAGTTGAATCGAAAAACTTTCAAAATAGCGATTAAAATGAAGTGTCGTTGCTCTAGTCACTTTTTTAAGGGTTTCCTGAACTCGTCCGAATCTCCTAAAACTTTGGGAATACACTCGGGCAGTATGCCAAAGCTCAATTCTCGAATTTGAGGTGAATCAAAAAACTTTAAAAATAGCGATAAAAATGACGTGCTGTTGCTCTGGTCACTTTTTCAAGGGTTTCCTGAACTCGTCCGATTCTCCTCAAACTTTGGCAATACACTCAGGCAGTCTGCCAAAGCTCAATTCTCGATTTTGAGGTGAATCGAAAAACTTTAAAAATAGCGATAAAAATGTGTCGTTTCTGTGGTAACTTTTTCGGTTGTTCTCTGAACTCGTCCGATTCTCCTCAAACTTCGGCAATACATTCGGGCAGTATCCTAAAGCTTAATTTTCGAATTTGAGTTGAATCGAACAACTTTAAAAATAGCGATTAAAATGAAGTGTCGTTGCTCTGGTCACTTTTTCAAGGGTTTCCTGAACTCGTCCGAATCCCATCAAACTTTGGGAATACACTCGGGCAGTCTGCCAAAGCTCAATTCTCGACTTTGAATTGAATCGAAAAACTTTAAAAATAGCGATAAAATGACGTGTCGTTTCTGTGGTCACTTTTTCGGTTGTTTTCTGAACCGGTCCGAATCCCCTCAAACTTTGGGAATACACTCGGGCAGTCTGCCAAAGCTCAATTCTCGAATTTGAGGTGAATCGAAAAACTTTAAAAATAGCGATTAAAATGAAGTGTCGTTGCTCTGGTCACTTTTTCAACGGTTTGCTGAACTCGTCCGATTCTCCTCAAACTTTGGGAATACATTCGGGCAGTATCCTAAAGCTTAATTCTCGAATTTGAGTTGAATCGAAAAACTTTCAAAATAGCGATTAAAATGAAGTGTCGTTGCTCTAGTCACTTTTTTAAGGGTTTCCTGAACTCGTCCGAATCCCCTCAAACTTTGGGATTGCACTCGGGCAGTCTGCCAAAGCTCAATTCTCGAATTTGAGTTGAATCGAAAAACTTTAAAAATAGCGATGAAAATGACGTGCTGTTGCTCTGGTCACTTTTTCAAGGGTTTCCTGAACTCGTCCGATTCTCCTCAAACTTTGGCAATACACTCGGGCAGTCTGCCAAAGCTCAATTCTCGATTTTGAGGTGAATCGAAAACCTTTAAAAATTGCGATGAAAATGACCATCGTTGCTCTGGTCACTTTTTTAAGGGTTTCCTGAACTCGTCCGATTCTCCTTAAACTTTGGGAATACTATCGGGCAGTCTACCAAAGCTCAATTCTCGAATTTGAGGTGAATCGAAAAACTTTAAAAATAGCGATAAAAATGTGTCGTTTCTGTGGTAACTTTTTCGGTTGTTCTCTGAACTCGTCCGATTCTCCTCAAACTTTGGCAATACACTCGGGCAGTCTGCCAAAGCTCAATTCTCGAATTTGAGTTGAATCGAACAACTTTAAAAATAGCGATTAAAATGAAGTGTCGTTGCTCTGGTCACTTTTTCAAGGGTTTCCTGAACTCGTCCGAATCCCATCAAACTTTGGGAATACACTCGGGGAGTCTGCCAAAGCTCAATTCTCGAATTTGAGGTCAATCGAAAAACTTTAAAAATAGCGATAAAAATGACGTGTCGTTTCTGTGGTCACTTTTTCGGTTGTTTTCTGAACTCGTCCGATTCTCCTCAAACTTTGGGAATACACTCGGGCAGTCTGCCAAAGCTCAATTCTCGAATTTGAGGTGAATCGAAAAACTTTAAAAATAGCGATTAAAATGAAGTGTCGTTGCTCTGGTCACTTTTTCAACGGTTTGCTGAACTCGTCCGATTCTCCTCAAACTTTGGGAATACATTCGGGCAGTATCCTAAAGCTTAATTCTCGAATTTGAGTTGAATCGAAAAACTTTAAAAATAGCGATTAAAATGAAGTGTCGTTGCTCTGGTCACTTTTTCAAGGGTTTCCTGAACTCGTCCGAATCCCATCAAACTTTGGGAATACACTCGGGGAGTCTGCCAAAGCTCAATTCTCGAATTTGAGGTGAATCGAAAAACTTTAAAAATAGCGATTAAAATGAAGTGTCGTTGCTCTGGTCACTTTTTCAACGGTTTGCTGAACTCGTCCGATTCTCCTCAAACTTTGGGAATACATTCGGGCAGTATCCTAAAGCTTAATTCTCGAATTTGAGTTGAATCGAAAAACTTTCAAAATAGCGATTAAAATGAAGTGTCGTTGCTCTAGTCACTTTTTTAAGGGTTTCCTGAACTCGTCCGAATCCCCTCAAACTTTGGGATTGCACTCGGGCAGTCTGCCAAAGCTCAATTCTCGAATTTGAGTTGAATCGAAAAACTTTAAAAATAGCGATGAAAATGACGTGCTGTTGCTCTGGTCACTTTTTCAAGGGTTTCCTGAACTCGTCCGATTCTCCTCAAACTTTGGCAATACACTCGGGCAGTCTGCCAAAGCTCAATTCTCGATTTTGAGGTGAATCGAAAACCTTTAAAAATTGCGATGAAAATGACCATCGTTGCTCTGGTCACTTTTTTAAGGGTTTCCTGAACTCGTCCGATTCTCCTTAAACTTTGGGAATACTATCGGGCAGTCTACCAAAGCTCAATTCTCGAATTTGAGGTGAATCGAAAAACTTTAAAAATAGCGATAAAAATGTGTCGTTTCTGTGGTAACTTTTTCGGTTGTTCTCTGAACTCGTCCGATTCTCCTCAAACTTTGGCAATACACTCGGGCAGTCTGCCAAAGCTCAATTCTCGAATTTGAGTTGAATCGAACAACTTTAAAAATAGCGATTAAAATGAAGTGTCGTTGCTCTGGTCACTTTTTCAAGGGTTTCCTGAACTCGTCCGAATCCCATCAAACTTTGGGAATACACTCGGGGAGTCTGCCAAAGCTCAATTCTCGAATTTGAGGTCAATCGAAAAACTTTAAAAATAGCGATAAAAATGACGTGTCGTTTCTGTGGTCACTTTTTCGGTTGTTCTCTGAACTCGTCCGATTCTCCTCAAACTTTGGCAATACACTCGGGCAGTCTGCCAAAGCTCAATTCTCGAATTTGAGTTGAATCGAACAACTTTAAAAATAGCGATTAAAATGAAGTGTCGTTGCTCTGGTCACTTTTTCAAGGGTTTCCTGAACTCGTCCGAATCCCATCAAACTTTGGGAATACACTCGGGGAGTCTGCCAAAGCTCAATTCTCGAATTTGAGGTCAATCGAAAAACTTTAAAAATAGCGATAAAAATGACGTGTCGTTTCTGTGGTCACTTTTTCGGTTGTTTTCTGAACTCGTCCGATTCTCCTCAAACTTTGGGAATACACTCGGGCAGTCTGCCAAAGCTCAATTCTCGAATTTGAGGTGAATCGAAAAACTTTAAAAATAGCGATTAAAATGAAGTGTCGTTGCTCTGGTCACTTTTTCAACGGTTTGCTGAACTCGTCCGATTCTCCTCAAACTTTGGGAATACATTCGGGCAGTATCCTAAAGCTTAATTCTCGAATTTGAGTTGAATCGAAAAACTTTAAAAATAGCGATTAAAATGAAGTGTCGTTGCTCTGGTCACTTTTTCAAGGGTTTCCTGAACTCGTCCGAATCCCATCAAACTTTGGGAATACACTCGGAGTGTCTGCCAAAGCTCAATTCTCGAATTTGAGGTGAATCGAAAAACTTTAAAAATAGCGATTAAAATGAAGTGTCGTTGCTCTGGTCACTTTTTCAACGGTTTGCTGAACTCGTCCGATTCTCCTCAAACTTTGGGAATACATTCGGGCAGTATCCTAAAGCTTAATTCTCGAATTTGAGTTGAATCGAAAAACTTTCAAAATAGCGATTAAAATGAAGTGTCGTTGCTCTAGTCACTTTTTTAAGGGTTTCCTGAACTCGTCCGAATCCCCTCAAACTTTGGGATTGCACTCGGGCAGTCTGCCAAAGCTCAATTCTCGAATTTGAGTTGAATCGAAAAACTTTAAAAATAGCGATGAAAATGACGTGCTGTTGCTCTGGTCACTTTTTCAAGGGTTTCCTGAACTCGTCCGATTCTCCTCAAACTTTGGCAATACACTCGGGCAGTCTGCCAAAGCTCAATTCTCGATTTTGAGGTGAATCGAAAACCTTTAAAAATTGCGATGAAAATGACCATCGTTGCTCTGGTCACTTTTTTAAGGGTTTCCTGAACTCGTCCGATTCTCCTTAAACTTTGGGAATACTATCGGGCAGTCTACCAAAGCTCAATTCTCGAATTTGAGGTGAATCGAAAAACTTTAAAAATAGCGATAAAAATGTGTCGTTTCTGTGGTAACTTTTTCGGTTGTTCTCTGAACTCGTCCGATTCTCCTCAAACTTTGGCAATACACTCGGGCAGTCTGCCAAAGCTCAATTCTCGAATTTGAGTTGAATCGAACAACTTTAAAAATAGCGATTAAAATGAAGTGTCGTTGCTCTGGTCACTTTTTCAAGGGTTTCCTGAACTCGTCCGAATCCCATCAAACTTTGGGAATACACTCGGGGAGTCTGCCAAAGCTCAATTCTCGAATTTGAGGTCAATCGAAAAACTTTAAAAATAGCGATAAAAATGACGTGTCGTTTCTGTGGTCACTTTTTCGGTTGTTTTCTGAACTCGTCCGATTCTCCTCAAACTTTGGGAATACACTCGGGCAGTCTGCCAAAGCTCAATTCTCGAATTTGAGGTGAATCGAAAAACTTTAAAAATAGCGATTAAAATGAAGTGTCGTTGCTCTGGTCACTTTTTCAACGGTTTGCTGAACTCGTCCGATTCTCCTCAAACTTTGGGAATACATTCGGGCAGTATCCTAAAGCTTAATTCTCGAATTTGAGTTGAATCGAAAAACTTTAAAAATAGCGATTAAAATGAAGTGTCGTTGCTCTGGTCACTTTTTCAAGGGTTTCCTGAACTCGTCCGAATCCCATCAAACTTTGGGAATACACTCGGGGAGTCTGCCAAAGCTCAATTCTCGAATTTGAGGTGAATCGAAAAACTTTAAAAATAGCGATAAAAATGACGTGTCGTTTCTGTGGTCACTTTTTCGGTTGTTTTCTGAACTCGTCCGATTCTCCTCAAACTTTGGGAATACACTCGGGCAGTCTGCCAAAGTTTAATTCTCGAATTTGAGGTGAATCGAAAAACTTTAAAAATAGCGATTAAAATGAAGTGTCGTTGCTCTGGTCACTTTTTCAACGGTTTGCTGAACTCGTCCGATTCTCCTCAAACTTTGGGAATACATTCGGGCAGTATCCTAAAGCTTAATTCTCGAATTTGAGTTGAATCGAAAAACTTTCAAAATAGCGATTAAAATGAAGTGTCGTTGCTCTAGTCACTTTTTTAAGGGTTTCCTGAACTCGTCCGAATCCCATCAAACTTTGGGAATACACTCGGGCAGTCTGCCAAAGCTCAATTCTCGACTTTGAGTTGAATCGAAAAACTTTAAAAATAGCGATGAAAATGACGTGCCATTGCTCTAGTCACTTTTTCAAGGGTTTCCTGAACTCGTCCGATTCTCCTCAAACTTTGGCAATACACTCAGGCAGTCTGCCAAAGCTCAATTCTCGATTTTGAGGTGAATCGAAAAACTTTAAAAATAGCGATGAAAATGACGTGCTGTTTCTCTGGTCACTTTTTCAAGGGTTTCCTGAACTCGTCCGATTCTCCTCAAACTTTGGCAATACACTCAGGCAGTCTGCCAAAGCTCAATTCTCGATTTTGAGGTGAATCGAAAACCTTTAAAAATTGCGATGAAAATGAAGTGTCGTTGCTCTGGTCACTTTTTCAACGGTTTGCTGAACTCGTCCGATTCTCCTTAAACTTTGGGAATACTATCGGGCAGTCTGCCAAAGCTCAATTTTCGAATTTGAGGTGAATCGAAAAACTTTAAAAATAGCGATAAAAATGACGTGTCGTTTCTGTGGTCACTTTTTCGGTTGTTTTCTGAACTTGTCCGATTCTCCTCAAACTTTGGGAATACACTCGGGGAGTCTGCCAAAGCTCAATTCTCGAATTTGAGGTGAATCGAAAAACTTTCAAAATAGCGATTAAAATGAAGTGTCGTTGCTCTGGTCACTTTTTCAACGGTTTGCTGAACTCGTCCGATTCTCCTCAAACTTTGGGAATACACTCGGGCAGTCTGCCAAAGCTCAATTCTCGAATTTGAGGTGAATCGAAAAACTTTAAAAATAGCGATTAAAATGAAGTGTCGTTGCTCTGGTCACTTTTTCAACGGTTTGCTGAACTCGTCCGATTCTCCTCAAACTTTGGGAATACACTCGGGCAGTCTGCCAAAGCTCAATTCTCGAATTTGAGGTGAATCGAAAAACTTTAAAAATAGCGATTAAAATGAAGTGTCGTTGCTCTGGTCACTTTTTCAACGGTTTGCTGAACTCGTCCGATTCTCCTCAAACTTTGGGAATACACTCGGGCAGTCTGCCAAAGCTCAATTCTCGACTTTGAGTTGAATCGAAAAACTTTAAAAATAGCGATAAAATGACGTGTCGTTTCTGTGGTCACTTTTTCGGTTGTTTTCTGAACCGGTCCGAATCCCCTCAAACTTTGGGAATACACTCGGGCAGTCTGCCAAAGCTCAATTCTCGAATTTGAGGTGAATCGAAAAACTTTAAAAATAGCGATAAAAATGACGTGTCGTTTCTGTGGTCACTTTTTCGGTTGTTTTCTGAACTTGTCCGATTCTCCTCAAACTTTGGGAATACACTCGGGGAAACTGCCAAAGCTCAATTCTCGAATTTGAGGTGAATCGAAAAACTTTAAAAATAGCGATAAAAATGACGTGTCGTTTCTGTGGTCACTTTTTCGGTTGTTTTCTGAACTCGTCCGATTCTCCTCAAACTTTGGGAATACACTCGGGCAGTCTGCCAAAGCTCAATTCTCGAATTTGAGGTGAATCGAAAAACTTTAAAAATAGCGATTAAAATGAAGTGTCGTTGCTCTGGTCACTTTTTCAACGGTTTGCTGAACTCGTCCGATTCTCCTCAAACTTTGGGAATACATTCGGGCAGTATCCTAAAGCTTAATTCTCGAATTTGAGTTGAATCGAAAAACTTTAAAAATAGCGATTAAAATGAAGTGTCGTTGCTCTGGTCACTTTTTCAAGGGTTTCCTGAACTCGTCCGAATCCCATCAAACTTTGGGAATACACTCGGGGAGTCTGCCAAAGCTCAATTCTCGAATTTGAGGTGAATCGAAAAACTTTAAAAATAGCGATAAAAATGACGTGTCGTTTCTGTGGTCACTTTTTCGGTTGTTTTCTGAACTCGTCCGATTCTCCTCAAACTTTGGGAATACACTCGGGCAGTCTGCCAAAGTTTAATTCTCGAATTTGAGGTGAATCGAAAAACTTTAAAAATAGCGATTAAAATGAAGTGTCGTTGCTCTGGTCACTTTTTCAACGGTTTGCTGAACTCGTCCGATTCTCCTCAAACTTTGGGAATACATTCGGGCAGTATCCTAAAGCTTAATTCTCGAATTTGAGTTGAATCGAAAAACTTTCAAAATAGCGATTAAAATGAAGTGTCGTTGCTCTAGTCACTTTTTTAAGGGTTTCCTGAACTCGTCCGAATCCCATCAAACTTTGGGAATACACTCGGGCAGTCTGCCAAAGCTCAATTCTCGACTTTGAGTTGAATCGAAAAACTTTAAAAATAGCGATGAAAATGACGTGCCATTGCTCTAGTCACTTTTTCAAGGGTTTCCTGAACTCGTCCGATTCTCCTCAAACTTTGGCAATACACTCAGGCAGTCTGCCAAAGCTCAATTCTCGATTTTGAGGTGAATCGAAAAACTTTAAAAATAGCGATGAAAATGACGTGCTGTTTCTCTGGTCACTTTTTCAAGGGTTTCCTGAACTCGTCCGATTCTCCTCAAACTTTGGCAATACACTCAGGCAGTCTGCCAAAGCTCAATTCTCGATTTTGAGGTGAATCGAAAACCTTTAAAAATTGCGATGAAAATGAAGTGTCGTTGCTCTGGTCACTTTTTCAACGGTTTGCTGAACTCGTCCGATTCTCCTTAAACTTTGGGAATACTATCGGGCAGTCTGCCAAAGCTCAATTTTCGAATTTGAGGTGAATCGAAAAACTTTAAAAATAGCGATAAAAATGACGTGTCGTTTCTGTGGTCACTTTTTCGGTTGTTTTCTGAACTTGTCCGATTCTCCTCAAACTTTGGGAATACACTCGGGGAGTCTGCCAAAGCTCAATTCTCGAATTTGAGGTGAATCGAAAAACTTTAAAAATAGGGATAAAAATGTGTCGTTTCTGTGGTCACTTTTTCGGTTGTTTTCTGAACTCGTCCGATTCTCCTCAAACTTTGGGAATACACTCGGGCAGTCTGCCAAAGCTCAATTCTCGAATTTGAGGTGAATCGAAAAACTTTCAAAATAGCGATTAAAATGAAGTGTCGTTGCTCTGGTCACTTTTTCAACGGTTTGCTGAACTCGTCCGATTCTCCTCAAACTTTGGGAATACATTCGGGCAGTATCCTAAAGCTTAATTCTCGAATTTGAGGTGAATCGAAAAACTTTAAAAATAGCGATAAAAATGACGTGTCGTTTCTGTGGTCACTTTTTCGGTTGTTTTCTGAACTTGTCCGATTCTCCTCAAACTTTGGGAATACACTCGGGGAAACTGCCAAAGCTCAATTCTCGAATTTGAGGTGAATCGAAAAACTTTAAAAATAGCGATAAAAATGACGTGTCGTTTCTGTGGTCACTTTTTCGGTTGTTTTCTGAACTCGTCCGATTCTCCTCAAACTTTGGGAATACACTCGGGCAGTCTGCCAAAGCTCAATTCTCGAATTTGAGGTGAATCGAAAAACTTTAAAAATAGCGATTAAAATGAAGTGTCGTTGCTCTGGTCACTTTTTCAACGGTTTGCTGAACTCGTCCGATTCTCCTCAAACTTTGGGAATACATTCGGGCAGTATCCTAAAGCTTAATTCTCGAATTTGAGTTGAATCGAAAAACTTTAAAAATAGCGATTAAAATGAAGTGTCGTTGCTCTGGTCACTTTTTCAAGGGTTTCCTGAACTCGTCCGAATCCCATCAAACTTTGGGAATACACTCGGGGAGTCTGCCAAAGCTCAATTCTCGAATTTGAGGTGAATCGAAAAACTTTAAAAATAGCGATAAAAATGACGTGTCGTTTCTGTGGTCACTTTTTCGGTTGTTTTCTGAACTCGTCCGATTCTCCTCAAACTTTGGGAATACACTCGGGCAGTCTGCCAAAGTTTAATTCTCGAATTTGAGGTGAATCGAAAAACTTTAAAAATAGCGATTAAAATGAAGTGTCGTTGCTCTGGTCACTTTTTCAACGGTTTGCTGAACTCGTCCGATTCTCCTCAAACTTTGGGAATACATTCGGGCAGTATCCTAAAGCTTAATTCTCGAATTTGAGTTGAATCGAAAAACTTTCAAAATAGCGATTAAAATGAAGTGTCGTTGCTCTAGTCACTTTTTTAAGGGTTTCCTGAACTCGTCCGAATCCCATCAAACTTTGGGAATACACTCGGGCAGTCTGCCAAAGCTCAATTCTCGACTTTGAGTTGAATCGAAAAACTTTAAAAATAGCGATGAAAATGACGTGCCATTGCTCTAGTCACTTTTTCAAGGGTTTCCTGAACTCGTCCGATTCTCCTCAAACTTTGGCAATACACTCAGGCAGTCTGCCAAAGCTCAATTCTCGATTTTGAGGTGAATCGAAAAACTTTAAAAATAGCGATGAAAATGACGTGCTGTTTCTCTGGTCACTTTTTCAAGGGTTTCCTGAACTCGTCCGATTCTCCTCAAACTTTGGCAATACACTCAGGCAGTCTGCCAAAGCTCAATTCTCGATTTTGAGGTGAATCGAAAACCTTTAAAAATTGCGATGAAAATGAAGTGTCGTTGCTCTGGTCACTTTTTCAACGGTTTGCTGAACTCGTCCGATTCTCCTTAAACTTTGGGAATACTATCGGGCAGTCTGCCAAAGCTCAATTTTCGAATTTGAGGTGAATCGAAAAACTTTAAAAATAGCGATAAAAATGACGTGTCGTTTCTGTGGTCACTTTTTCGGTTGTTTTCTGAACTTGTCCGATTCTCCTCAAACTTTGGGAATACACTCGGGGAGTCTGCCAAAGCTCAATTCTCGAATTTGAGGTGAATCGAAAAACTTTAAAAATAGGGATAAAAATGTGTCGTTTCTGTGGTCACTTTTTCGGTTGTTTTCTGAACTCGTCCGATTCTCCTCAAACTTTGGGAATACACTCGGGCAGTCTGCCAAAGCTCAATTCTCGAATTTGAGGTGAATCGAAAAACTTTCAAAATAGCGATTAAAATGAAGTGTCGTTGCTCTGGTCACTTTTTCAACGGTTTGCTGAACTCGTCCGATTCTCCTCAAACTTTGGGAATACATTCGGGCAGTATCCTAAAGCTTAATTCTCGAATTTGAGTTGAATCGAAAAACTTTCAAAATAGCGATTAAAATGAAGTGTCGTTGCTCTAGTCACTTTTTCAACGGTTTGCTGAACTCGTCCGATTCTCCTCAAACTTTGGGAATACACTCGGGCAGTCTGCCAAAGCTCAATTCTCGACTTTGAGTTGAATCGAAAAACTTTAAAAATAGCGATAAAATGACGTGTCGTTTCTGTGGTCACTTTTTCGGTTGTTTTCTGAACCGGTCCGAATCCCCTCAAACTTTGGGAATACACTCGGGCAGTCTGCCAAAGCTCAATTCTCGAATTTGAGGTGAATCGAAAAACTTTAAAAATAGCGATAAAAATGACGTGTCGTTTCTGTGGTCACTTTTTCGGTTGTTTTCTGAACTTGTCCGATTCTCCTCAAACTTTGGGAATACACTCGGGGAAACTGCCAAAGCTCAATTCTCGAATTTGAGGTGAATCGAAAAACTTTAAAAATAGCGATAAAAATGACGTGTCGTTTCTGTGGTCACTTTTTCGGTTGTTTTCTGAACTCGTCCGATTCTCCTCAAACTTTGGGAATACACTCGGGCAGTCTGCCAAAGCTCAATTCTCGAATTTGAGGTGAATCGAAAAACTTTAAAAATAGCGATTAAAATGAAGTGTCGTTGCTCTGGTCACTTTTTCAACGGTTTGCTGAACTCGTCCGATTCTCCTCAAACTTTGGGAATACATTCGGGCAGTATCCTAAAGCTTAATTCTCGAATTTGAGTTGAATCGAAAAACTTTAAAAATAGCGATTAAAATGAAGTGTCGTTGCTCTGGTCACTTTTTCAAGGGTTTCCTGAACTCGTCCGAATCCCATCAAACTTTGGGAATACACTCGGGGAGTCTGCCAAAGCTCAATTCTCGAATTTGAGGTGAATCGAAAAACTTTAAAAATAGCGATAAAAATGACGTGTCGTTTCTGTGGTCACTTTTTCGGTTGTTTTCTGAACTCGTCCGATTCTCCTCAAACTTTGGGAATACACTCGGGCAGTCTGCCAAAGTTTAATTCTCGAATTTGAGGTGAATCGAAAAACTTTAAAAATAGCGATTAAAATGAAGTGTCGTTGCTCTGGTCACTTTTTCAACGGTTTGCTGAACTCGTCCGATTCTCCTCAAACTTTGGGAATACATTCGGGCAGTATCCTAAAGCTTAATTCTCGAATTTGAGTTGAATCGAAAAACTTTCAAAATAGCGATTAAAATGAAGTGTCGTTGCTCTAGTCACTTTTTTAAGGGTTTCCTGAACTCGTCCGAATCCCATCAAACTTTGGGAATACACTCGGGCAGTCTGCCAAAGCTCAATTCTCGACTTTGAGTTGAATCGAAAAACTTTAAAAATAGCGATGAAAATGACGTGCCATTGCTCTAGTCACTTTTTCAAGGGTTTCCTGAACTCGTCCGATTCTCCTCAAACTTTGGCAATACACTCAGGCAGTCTGCCAAAGCTCAATTCTCGATTTTGAGGTGAATCGAAAAACTTTAAAAATAGCGATGAAAATGACGTGCTGTTTCTCTGGTCACTTTTTCAAGGGTTTCCTGAACTCGTCCGATTCTCCTCAAACTTTGGCAATACACTCAGGCAGTCTGCCAAAGCTCAATTCTCGATTTTGAGGTGAATCGAAAACCTTTAAAAATTGCGATGAAAATGAAGTGTCGTTGCTCTGGTCACTTTTTCAACGGTTTGCTGAACTCGTCCGATTCTCCTTAAACTTTGGGAATACTATCGGGCAGTCTGCCAAAGCTCAATTTTCGAATTTGAGGTGAATCGAAAAACTTTAAAAATAGCGATAAAAATGACGTGTCGTTTCTGTGGTCACTTTTTCGGTTGTTTTCTGAACTTGTCCGATTCTCCTCAAACTTTGGGAATACACTCGGGGAGTCTGCCAAAGCTCAATTCTCGAATTTGAGGTGAATCGAAAAACTTTAAAAATAGGGATAAAAATGTGTCGTTTCTGTGGTCACTTTTTCGGTTGTTTTCTGAACTCGTCCGATTCTCCTCAAACTTTGGGAATACACTCGGGCAGTCTGCCAAAGCTCAATTCTCGAATTTGAGGTGAATCGAAAAACTTTCAAAATAGCGATTAAAATGAAGTGTCGTTGCTCTGGTCACTTTTTCAACGGTTTGCTGAACTCGTCCGATTCTCCTCAAACTTTGGGAATACATTCGGGCAGTATCCTAAAGCTTAATTCTCGAATTTGAGTTGAATCGAAAAACTTTCAAAATAGCGATTAAAATGAAGTGTCGTTGCTCTAGTCACTTTTTTAAGGGTTTCCTGAACTCGTCCGAATCCCATCAAACTTTGGGAATACACTCGGGCAGTCTGCCAAAGCTCAATTCTCGACTTTGAGTTGAATCAAAAAACTTTAAAAATAGCGATGAAAATGACGTGCCATTGCTCTAGTCACTTTTTCAAGGGTTTCCTGAACTCGTCCGATTCTCCTCAAACTTTGGCAATACACTCGGGCAGTCTGCCAAAGCTCAATTCTCGAATTTGAGGTGAATCGAAAAACTTTAAAAATAGCGATTAAAATGAAGTGTCGTTGCTCTGGTCACTTTTTCAACGGTTTGCTGAACTCGTCCGATTCTCCTGAAACTTTGGGAATACATTCGGGCAGTATCCTAAAGCTTAATTCTCGAATTTGAGTTGAATCGAAAAACTTTAAAAATAGCGATTAAAATGAAGTGTCGTTGCTCTGGTCACTTTTTCAACGGTTTGCTGAACTCGTCCGATTCTCCTCAAACTTTGGGAATACACTCGGGCAGTCTGCCAAAGCTCAATTCTCGACTTTGAGTTGAATCGAAAAACTTTAAAAATAGCGATAAAATGACGTGTCGTTTCTGTGGTCACTTTTTCGGTTGTTTTCTGAACCGGTCCGAATCCCCTCAAACTTTGGGAATACACTCGGGCAGTCTGCCAAAGCTCAATTCTCGAATTTGAGGTGAATCGAAAAACTTTAAAAATAACGATAAAAATGACGTGTCGTTTCTGTGGTCACTTTTTCGGTTGTTTTCTGAACTTGTCCGATTCTCCTCAAACTTTGGGAATACACTCGGGGAGTCTGCCAAAGCTCAATTCTCGAATTTGAGGTGAATCGAAAAACTTTAAAAATAGCGATAAAATGACGTGTCGTTTCTGTGGTCACTTTTTCGGTTGTTTTCTGAACCGGTCCGAATCCCCTCAAACTTTGGGAATACACTGGGGCAGTCTGCCAAAGCTCAATTCTCGAATTTGAGGTGAATCGAAAAACTTTAAAAATAGCGATTAAAATGAAGTGTCGTTGCTCTGGTCACTTTTTCAACGGTTTGCTGAACTCGTCCGATTCTCCTCAAACTTTGGGAATACACTCGAAGTCTGCCAAAGCTCAATTCTCGACTTTGAGTTGAATCGAAAAACTTTCAAAATAGCGATGAAAATGACGTGCCATTGCTCTAGTCACTTTTTCAAGGGTTTCCTGAACTTGTCCGAATCCCCTCAAACTTTGGGAATACACTCGGGCAGTCTGCCAAAGCTCAATTCTCGAATTTGAGGTGAATCGAAAAACTTTAAAAATAGCGATAAAAATGACGTGTCGTTTCTGTGGTCACTTTTTCGGTTGTTTTCTGAACTTGTCCGATTCTCCTCAAACTTTGGGAATACACTCGGGCAGTCTGCCAAAGCTCAATTCTCGAATTTGAGGTGAATCGAAAAACTTTAAAAATAGCGATTAAAATGAAGTGTCGTTGCTCTGGTCACTTTTTCAAGGGTTTGCTGAACTCGTCCGATTCTCCTCAAACTTTGGGAATACATTCGGGCAGTATCCTAAAGCATAATTCTCGAATTTGAGTTGAATCGAAAAACTTTCAAAATAGCGATTAAAATGAAGTGTCGTTGCTCTAGTCACTTTTTTAAGGGTTTCCTGAACTCGTCCGAATCCCATCAAACTTTGGGAATACACTCGGGCAGTCTGCCAAAGCTCAATTCTCGACTTTGAGTTGAATCGAAAAACTTTAAAAATAGCGATGAAAATGACGTGTCGTTTCTGTGGTCACTTTTTCGGTTGTTTTCTGAACTCGTCCGATTCTCCTCAAACTTTGGGAATACACTCGGGCAGTCTGCCAAAGCTCAATTCTCGAATTTGAGGTGAATCGAAAAACTTTAAAAATAGCGATTAAAATGAAGTGTCGTTGCTCTGGTCACTTTTTCAAGGGTTTGCTGAACTCGTCCGATTCTCCTCAAACTTTGGGAATACATTCGGGCAGTATCCTAAAGCATAATTCTCGA
Organism: Allacma fusca; assembly: GCA_947179485.1. Taxonomy (NCBI): domain Eukaryota; kingdom Metazoa; phylum Arthropoda; class Collembola; order Symphypleona; family Sminthuridae; genus Allacma; species Allacma fusca. The sequence goes on from OX359246.1 coordinate 51,092,365, forward strand.
ATTTGAGTTGAATCGAAAAACTTTCAAAATAGCGATTAAAATGAAGTGTCGTTGCTCTAGTCACTTTTTTAAGGGTTTCCTGAACTCGTCCGAATCCCATCAAACTTTGGGAATACACTCGGGCAGTCTGCCAAAGCTCAATTCTCGACTTTGAGTTGAATCGAAAAACTTTCAAAATAGCGATGAAAATGACGTGCCATTGCTCTAGTCACTTTTTCAAGGGTTTCCTGAACTCGTCCGATTCTCCTCAAACTTTGGCAATACACTCGGGCAGTCTGCCAAAGCTCAATTCTCGATTTTGAGGTGAATCGAAAAACTTTAAAAATAGCGATGAAAATGACGTGCTGTTGCTCTGGTCACTTTTTCAAGGGTTTCCTGAACTCGTCCGATTCTCCTCAAACTTTGGCAATACACTCAGGCAGTCTGCCAAAGCTCAATTCTCGATTTTGAGGTGAATCGAAAATCTTTAAAAATTGCGATGAAAATGAAGTGTCGTTGCTCTGGTCACTTTTTCAACGGTTTGCTGAACTCGTCCGATTCTCCTTAAACTTTGGGAATACTATCGGGCAGTCTGCCAAAGCTCAATTTTCGAATTTGAGGTGAATCGAAAAACTTTAAAAATAGCGATAAAAATGACGTGTCGTTTCTGTGGTCACTTTTTCGGTTGTTTTCTGAACTTGTCCGATTCTCCTCAAACTTTGGGAATACACTCGGGGAGTCTGCCAAAGCTCAATTCTCGAATTTGAGGTGAATCGAAAAACTTTAAAAATAGGGATAAAAATGTGTCGTTTCTGTGGTCACTTTTTCGGTTGTTTTCTGAACTTGTCCGATTCTCCTCAAACTTTGGGAATACACTCGGGGAGTCTGCCAAAGCTCAATTCTCGAATTTGAGGTGAATCGAAAAACTTTAAAAATAGGGATAAAAATGTGTCGTTTCTGTGGTCACTTTTTCGGTTGTTTTCTGAACTCGTCCGATTCTCCTCAAACTTTGGGAATACACTCGGGCAGTCTGCCAAAGCTCAATTCTCGAATTTGAGGTGAATCGAAAAACTTTAAAAATAGCGATTAAAATGAAGTGTCGTTGCTCTGGTCACTTTTTCAACGGTTTGCTGAACTCGTCCGATTCTCCTCAAACTTTGGGAATACATTCGGGCAGTATCCTAAAGCTTAATTCTCGAATTTGAGTTGAATCGAAAAACTTTAATAATAGCGATGAAAATGACGTGCCGTTGCTCTAGTCACTTTTTTAAGGGTTTCCTGAACTCGTCCGATTCTCCTCAAACTTTGAGAATACTATCGGGCAGTCTGCTCAAGCTCAATTCTCGACTTTGAGGTGAATCCAAAAACTTTAAAAATAGCGATTAAAATGAAGTGTCGTTGCTCTGGTCACTTTTTACACGGTTTGCTGAACTCGTCCGATTCTCCTCAAACTTTAGGAATACACTCGGGCAGTCTGCCAAAGCTCAATTCTCGAATTTGAGGTGAATCAAAAAACTTTAAAAATAGCGATGAAAATGAAGTGTCGTTGCTCTGGTCACTTTTTCAACGGTTTGCTGAACTCGTCCGATTCTCCTCAAACTTTGGGAATACATTCGGGCAGTATCCTAAAGCTTAATTCTCGAATTTGAGTTGAATCGAAAAACTTTCAAAATAGCGATTAAAATGAAGTGTCGTTGCTCTAGTCACTTTTTTAAGGGTTTCCTGAACTCGTCCGATTCTCCTCAAACTTTGGGAATACTATCGGGCAGTCTGCTTAAGCTCAATTCTCGACTTTGAGGTGAATCGAAAAACTTTAAAAATAGCGATGAAAATGATGTGCCGTTGCTCTAGTCACTTTTTCAAGGGTTTCCTGAACTCGTCCGAATCCCATCAAACTTTGGGAATACACTCGGGCAGTCTGCCAAAGCTCAATTCTCGACTTTGAGTTGAATCGAAAAACTTTAAAAATAGCGATAAAATGACGTGTCGTTTCTGTGGTCACTTTTTCGGTTGTTTTCTGAACCGGTCCGAATCCCCTCAAACTTTGGGAATACACTCGGGCAGTCTGCCAAAGCTCAATTCTCGAATTTGAGGTGAATCGAAAAACTTTAAAAATAGCGATAAAAATGACGTGTCGTTTCTGTGGTCACTTTTTCGGTTGTTTTCTGAACTTGTCCGATTCTCCTCAAACTTTGGGAATACACTCGGGGAGTCTGCCAAAGCTCAATTCTCGAATTTGAGGTGAATCGAAAAACTTTAAAAATAGCGATAAAAATGACGTGTCGTTTCTGTGGTCACTTTTTCGGTTGTTTTCTGAACTTGTCCGATTCTCCTCAAACTTTGGGAATACACTCGGGGAGTCTGCCAAAGCTCAATTCTCGAATTTGAGGTGAATCGAAAAACTTTAAAAATAGCGATAAAAATGACGTGTCGTTTCTGTGGTCACTTTTTCGGTTGTTTTCTGAACTTGTCCGATTCTCCTCAAACTTTGGGAATACACTCGGGGAGTCTGCCAAAGCTCAATTCTCGAATTTGAGGTGAATCGAAAAACTTTAAAAATAGCGATAAAAATGACGTGTCGTTTCTGTGGTCACCTTTTCGGTTGTTTTCTGAACTCGTCCGATTCTCCTCAAACTTTGGGAATACACTCGGGCAGTCTGCCAAAGCTCAATTCTCGAATTTGAGGTGAATCGAAAAACTTTAAAAATAGCGATTAAAATGAAGTGTCGTTGCTCTGGTCACTTTTTTAAGGGTTTCCTGAACTCGTCCGAATCCCATCAAACTTTGGGAATACACTCGGGCAGTCTGCCAAAGCTCAATTCTCGACTTTGAGTTGAATCGAAAAACTTTAAAAATAGCGATTAAAATGAAGTGTCGTTGCTCTGGTCACTTTTTACACGGTTTGCTGAACTCGTCCGATTCTCCTCAAACTTTGGGAATACACTCGGGCAGTCTGCCAAAGCTCAATTCTCGAATTTGAGGTGAATCAAAAAACTTTAAAAATAGCGATGAAAATGAAGTGTCGTTGCTCTGGTCACTTTTTCAACGGTTTGCTGAACTCGTCCGATTCTCCTCAAACTTTGGGAATACATTCGGGCAGTATCCTAAAGCTTAATTCTCGAATTTGAGTTGAATCGAAAAACTTTCAAAATAGCGATGAAAATGACGTGCCGTTGCTCTAGTCACTTTTGAATTGATTGAGTCACACTCTAGCTGAATTGTCGAATTTGAGATGAATCGAAAAACTAAAAATAGCATGTCATTGCTGTGGTCACTTTTTCAGGTGTTTGCTGAACTCGTCCGAATCTCCTTAAACTTTAGGAATACACTCGGCTAGTCTGCCAAAGCCAAATCCTCGAATTTGAGATGAATCAAAAACTAAACATAAGGAAATTGACATGACGTTGCTCTGGTCACATTTTTGATGTTTGTTGAACTCGTCAGAATCTCCTCATACTTTAATAGAACACTCGGTCAGTCTGAAAAAGCTAAATTGTCGAATTTGAGATGAATCGAAAAACTAAAAATAGCATGTCAGTGCTGTGGTCACTTTTTCAGGTGTTTGCTGAACTCGTCCGAATCTCCTTAAACTTTAGGAATACACTCAGGCAGTCTGCCAAAGCCAAATCCTCGAATTTGAGATGGATCGAGACACTTTAAAAATGCGATGAAAATGACGTGTTGTTGCTCTGGTCAATTTTTCAGGTGTTTGCTGAACTGGTCTAAATCTCTTTAAACTTTGGGAATACATTCCGGGGGTCTGCCAAAACTCAATTCTCGAATTTGAGATGAATCAAAAACTAAACATAAGGAAATTGACTTGACGTTGCTCTGGTCACATTTTTGATGTTTGCTGAACTTGTCAGAATCTCCTCATACTTTGATAGTACACTCGGTCAGTCTGAAAAAGCTAAATTGTCGAATTTGAGATGAATCGAAAAACTAAAAATAGCATGTCAGTGCTGTGGTCACTTTTTCAGGTGTTTGCTGAACTCGTCCGAATCTCCTTAAACTTTAGGAATACACTCGGCTAGTCTGCCAAAGCCAAATCCTCGAATTTGAGATGAATCGAAACACTAAAAATGCGATGAAAATGACGTGTCGTTCCTCTGGTTACTTTTCAGGTGTTTGCTGAACTGGTCTAAATCTCTTTAAACTTTAATAATACATTCCGGGGGTCTGCCAAAACTCAATTCTCGAATTTTATATGAATCGGAAAACTAAAAATAGCGATGCAAATAGTACTTCGGTGCTGTAGTCACTGTTTCAGGTGTTTGCTGAACTCGTCAGAATCTCCTCATACTTTAATAGAACACTCGGTCAGTCTGAAAAAGCTAAATTGTCGAATTTGAGATGAATCGAAAAACTAAAAATAGCATGTCAGTGCTGTGGTCACTTTTTCAGGTGTTTGCTGAACTCGTCCGAATCTCCTTAAACTTTAGGAATACACTCGGCTAGTCTGCCAAAGCCAAATCCTCGAATTTGAGATGAATCAAAAACTAAACATAAGGAAATTGACATGACGTTGCTCTGGTCACATTTTTGATGTTTGCTGAACTCGTCAGAATCTCCTCATACTTTAATAGAACACTCGGTCAGTCTGAAAAAGCTAAATATTCGAATTTGAGATGAATCGAAAAACTAAAAATAGCATGTCAGTGCTGTGGTCACTTTTTCAGGTGTTTGCTGAACTCGTCCGAATCTCCTTAAACTTTAGGAATACACTCGGCTAGTCTGCCAAAGCCAAATCCTCGAATTTGAGATGAATCGAAACACTAAAAATGCGATGAAAATGACGTGTCGTTCCTCTGGTTACTTTTCAGGTGTTTGCTGAACTGGTCTAAATCTCTTTAAACTTTAATAATACATTCCGGGGGTCTGCCAAAACTCAATTCTCGAATCTGATATGAATCGGAAAACTAAAAATAGCGATGCAAATAGTACTTCGGTGCTGTAGTCACTGTTTCAGGTGTTTGCTGAACTCGTCAGAATCTCCTCATACTTTAATAGAACACTCGGTCAGTCTGAAAAAGCTAAATTGTCGAATTTGAGATGAATCGAAAAACTAAAAATAGCATGTCATTGCTGTGGTCACTTTTTCAGGTGTTTGCTGAACTCGTCCGAATCTCCTTAAACTTTAGGAATACACTCGGCTAGTCTGCCAAAGCCAAATCCTCGAATTTGAGATGAATCAAAAACTAAACATAAGGAAATTGACATGACGTTGCTCTGGTCACATTTTTGATGTTTGCTGAACTCGTCAGAATCTCCTCATACTTTAATAGAACACTCGGTCAGTCTGAAAAAGCTAAATTGTCGAATTTGAGATGAATCGAAAAACTTAAAATAGCATGTCAGTGCTGTGGTCACTTTTTCAGGTGTTTGCTGAACTCGTCCGAATCTCCTTAAACTTTAGGAATACACTCAGGCAGTCTGCCAAAGCCAAATCCTCGAATTTGAGATGGATCGAGACACTTTAAAAATGCGATGAAAATGACGTGTTGTTGCTCTGGTCAATTTTTCAGGTGTTTGCTGAACTGGTCTAAATCTCTTTAAACTTTGGGAATACATTCCGGGGGTCTGCCAAAACTCAATTCTCGAATTTGAGATGAATCAAAAACTAAACATAAGGAAATTGACATGACGTTGCTCTGGTCACATTTTTGATGTTTGCTGAACTTGTCAGAATCTCCTCATACTTTGATAGTACACTCCGTCAGTCTGAAAAAGCTAAATTGTCGAATTTGAGATGAATCGAAAAACTAAAAATAGCATGTCAGTGCTGTGGTCACTTTTTCAGGTGTTTGCTGAACTCGTCCGAATCTCCTTAAACTTTAGGAATACACTCGGCTAGTCTGCCAAAGCCAAACCCTCGAATTTGAGATGAATCGAAACACTAAAAATGCGATGAAAATGACGTGTCGTTCCTCTGGTTACTTTTCAGGTGTTTGCTGAACTGGTCTAAATCTCTTTAAACTTTAATAATACATTCCGGGGGTCTGCCAAAACTCAATTCTCGAATTTTATATGAATCGGAAAACTAAAAATAGCGATGCAAATAGTACTTCGGTGCTGTAGTCACTGTTTCAGGTGTTTGCTGAACTCGTCAGAATCTCCTCATACTTTAATAGAAAACTCGGTCAGTCTGAAAAAGCTAAATTGTCGAATTTGAGATGAATCGAAAAACTAAAAATAGCATGTCAGTGCTGTGGTCACTTTTTCAGGTGTTTGCTGAACTCGTCCGAATCTCCTTAAACTTTAGGAATACACTCGGCTAGTCTGCCAAAGCCAAATCCTCGAATTTGAGATGAATCAAAAACTAAACATAAGGAAATTGACATGACGTTGCTCTGGTCACATTTTTGATGTTTGCTGAACTCGTCAGAATCTCTTCATACTTTAATAGAACACTCGGTCAGTCTGAAAAAGCTAAATTGTCGAATTTGAGATGAATCGAAAAACTAAAAATAGCATGTCAGTGCTGTGGTCACTTTTTCAGGTGTTTGCTGAACTCGTCCGAATCTCCTTAAACTTTAGGAATACACTCGGCTAGTCTGCCAAAGCCAAATCCTCGAATTTGAGATGAATCAAAAACTAAACATAAGGAAATTGACATGACGTTGCTCTGGTCACATTTTTGATGTTTGCTGAACTCGTCAGAATCTCCTCATACTTTAATAGAACACTCGGTCAGTCTGAAAAAGCTAAATTGTCGAATTTGAGATGAATCGAAAAACTTAAAATAGCATGTCAGTGCTGTGGTCACTTTTTCAGGTGTTTGCTGAACTCGTCCGAATCTCCTTAAACTTTAGGAATACACTCGGCTAGTCTGCCAAAGCCAAATCCTCGAATTTGAGATGAATCGAAACACTAAAAATGCGATGAAAATGACGTGTCGTTCCTCTGGTTACTTTTCAGGTGTTTGCTGAACTGGTCTAAATCTCTTTAAACTTTAATAATACATTCCGGGGGTCTGCCAAAACTCAATTCTCGAATCTGATATGAATCGGAAAACTAAAAATAGCGATGCAAATAGTACTTCGGTGCTGTAGTCACTGTTTCAGGTGTTTGCTGAACTCGTCAGAATCTCCTCATACTTTAATAGAACACTCGGTCAGTCTGAAAAAGCTAAATTGTCGAATTTGAGATGAATCGAAAAACTAAAAATAGCATGTCATTGCTGTGGTCACTTTTTCAGGTGTTTGCTGAACTCGTCCGAATCTCCTTAAACTTTAGGAATACACTCGGCTAGTCTGCCAAAGCCAAATCCTCGAATTTGAGATGAATCAAAAACTAAACATAAGGAAATTGACATGACGTTGCTCTGGTCACATTTTTGATGTTTGCTGAACTCGTCAGAATCTTCTCATACTTTAATACAACACTCGGTCAGTCTGAAAAAGCTAAATTGTCGAATTTGAGATGAACCGAAAAACTTAAAATAGCATGTCAGTGCTGTGGTCACTTTTTCAGGTGTTTGCTGAACTCGTCCGAATCTCCTTAAACTTTAGGAATACACTCAGGCAGTCTGCCAAAGCCAAATCCTCGAATTTGAGATGGATCGAGACACTTTAAAAATGCGATGAAAATGACGTGTTGTTGCTCTGGTCAATTTTTCAGGTGTTTGCTGAACTGGTCTAAATCTCTTTAAACTTTGGGAATACATTCCGGGGGTCTGCCAAAACTCAATTCTCGAATTTGAGATGAATCAAAAACTAAACATAAGGAAATTGACATGACGTTGCTCTGGTCACATTTTTGATGTTTGCTGAACTTGTCAGAATCTCCTCATACTTTGATAGTACACTCGGTCAGTCTGAAAAAGCTAAATTGTCGAATTTGAGATGAATCGAAAAACTAAAAATAGCATGTCAGTGCTGTGGTCACTTTTTCAGGTGTTTGCTGAACTCGTCCGAATCTCCTTAAACTTTAGGAATACACTCGGCTAGTCTGCCAAAGCCAAATCCTCGAATTTGAGATGAATCGAAACACTAAAAATGCGATGAAAATGACGTGTCGTTCCTCTGGTTACTTTTCAGGTGTTTGCTGAACTGGTCTAAATCTCTTTACTTTAATAATACATTCCGGGGGTCTGCCAAAACTCAATTCTCGAATTTTATATGAATCGGAAAACTAAAAATAGCGATGCAAATAGTACTTCGGTGCTGTAGTCACTGTTTCAGGTGTTTGCTGAACTCGTCAGAATCTCCTCATACTTTAATAGAACACTCGGTCAGTCTGAAAAAGCTAAATTGTCGAATTTGAGATGAATCGAAAAACTAAAAATAGCATGTCAGTGCTGTGGTCACTTTTTCAGGTGTTTGCTGAACTCGTCCGAATCTCCTTAAACTTTAGGAATACACTCGGCTAGTCTGCCAAAGCCAAATCCTCGAATTTGAGATGAATCAAAAACTAAACATAAGGAAATTGACATGACGTTGCTCTGGTCACATTTTTGATGTTTGCTGAACTCGTCAGAATCTCCTCATACTTTAATAGAACACTCGGTCAGTCTGAAAAAGCTAAATTGTCGAATTTGAGATGAATCGAAAAACTTAAAATAGCATGTCAGTGCTGTGGTCACTTTTTCAGGTGTTTGCTGAACTCGTCCGAATCTCCTTAAACTTTAGGAATACACTCAGGCAGTCTGCCAAAGCCAAATCCTCGAATTTGAGATGGATCGAGACACTTTAAAAATGCGATGAAAATGACGTGTTGTTGCTCTGGTCAATTTTTCAGGTGTTTGCTGAACTGGTCTAAATCTCTTTAAACTTTGGGAATACATTCCGGGGGTCTGCCAAAACTCAATTCTCGAATTTGAGATGAATCAAAAACTAAACATAAGGAAATTGACATGACGTTGCTCTGGTCACATTTTTGATGTTTGCTGAACTTGTCAGAATCTCCTCATATATACTTTGATAGTACACTCGGTCAGTCTGAAAAAGCTAAATTGTCGAATTTGAGATGAATCGAAAAACTAAAAATAGCATGTCAGTGCTGTGGTCACTTTTTCAGGTGATTGCTGAACTCGTCCGAATCTCCTTAAACTTTAGGAATACACTCGGCTAGTCTGCCAAAGCCAAATCCTCGAATTTGAGATGAATCGAAACACTAAAAATGCGATGAAAATGACGTGTCGTTCCTCTGGTTACTTTTCAGGTGTTTGCTGAACTGGTCTAAATCTCTTTAAACTTTAATAATACATTCCGGGGGTCTGCCAAAACTCAATTCTCGAATCTGATATGAATCGGAAAACTAAAAACAGCGATGCAAATAGTACTTCGGTGCTGTAGTCACTGTTTCAGGTGTTTGCTGAACTCGTCAGAATCTCCTCATACTTTAATAGAACACTCGGTCAGTCTGAAAAAGCTAAATTGTCGAATTTGAGATGAATCGAAAAACTAAAAATAGCATGTCAGTGCTGTGGTCACTTTTTCAGGTGTTTGCTGAACTCGTCCGAATCTCCTTAAACTTTAGGAATACACTCGGCTAGTCTGCCAAAGCCAAATCCTCGAATTTGAGATGAATCAAAAACTAAACATAAGGAAATTGACATGACGTTGCTCTGGTCACATTTTTGATGTTTGCTGAACTCGTCAGAATCTCCTCATACTTTAATACAACACTCGGTCAGTCTGAAAAAGCTAAATTGTCGAATTTGAGATGAATCGAAAAACTTAAAATAGCATGTCAGTGCTGTGGTCACTTTTTCAGGTGTTTGCTGAACTCGTCCGAATCTCCTTAAACTTTAGGAATACACTCAGGCAGTCTGCCAAAGCCAAATCCTCGAATTTGAGATGGATCGAGACACTTTAAAAATGCGATGAAAATGACGTGTTGTTGCTCTGGTCAATTTTTCAGGTGTTTGCTGAACTGGTCTAAATCTCTTTAAACTTTGGGAATACATTCCGGGGGTCTGCCAAAACTCAATTCTCGAATTTGAGATGAATCAAAAACTAAACATAAGGAAATTGACATGACGTTGCTCTGGTCACATTTTTGATGTTTGCTGAACTTGTCAGAATCTCCTCATACTTTGATAGTACACTCGGTCAGTCTGAAAAAGCTAAATTGTCGAATTTGAGATGAATCGAAAAACTAAAAATAGCATGTCAGTGCTGTGGTCACTTTTTCAGGTGTTTGCTGAACTCGTCCGAATCTCCTTAAACTTTAGGAATACACTCGGCTAGTCTGCCAAAGCCAAATCCTCGAATTTGAGATGAATCGAAACACTAAAAATGCGATGAAAATGACGTGTCGTTCCTCTGGTTACTTTTCAGGTGTTTGCTGAACTGGTCTAAATCTATTTAAACTTTAATAATACATTCCGGGGGTCTGCCAAAACTCAATTCTCGAATTTTATATGAATCGGAAAACTAAAAATAGCGATGCAAATAGTACTTCGGTGCTGTAGTCACTGTTTCAGGTGTTTGTTGAACTCGTCAGAATCTCCTTATACTTTAATAGAACACTCGGTCAGTCTGAAAATGCTAAATTGTCGAATTTGAGATGAATCGAAAAACTAAAAATAGCATGTCAGTGCTGTGGTCACTTTTTCAGGTGTTTGCTGAACTCGTCCGAATCTCCTTAAACTTTAGGAATACACTCGGCTAGTCTGCCAAAGCCAAATCCTCGAATTTGAGATGAATCAAAAACTAAACATAAGGAAATTGACATGACGTTGCTCTGGTCACATTTTTGATGTTTGCTGAACTCGTCAGAATCTCCTCATACTTTAATAGAACACTCGGTCAGTCTGAAAAAGCTAAATTGTCGAATTTGAGATGAATCGAAAAACTTAAAATAGCATGTCAGTGCTGTGGTCACTTTTTCAGGTGTTTGCTGAACTCGTCCGAATCTCCTTAAACTTTAGGAATACACTCAGGCAGTCTGCCAAAGCCAAATCCTCGAATTTGAGATGGATCGAGACACTTTAAAAATGCGATGAAAATGACGTGTTGTTGCTCTGGTCAATTTTTCAGGTGTTTGCTGAACTGGTCTAAATCTCTTTAAACTTTGGGAATACATTCCGGGGGTCTGCCAAAACTCAATTCTCGAATTTGAGATGAATCAAAAACTAAACATAAGGAAATTGACATGACGTTGCTCTGGTCACATTTTTGATGTTTGCTGAACTTGTCAGAATCTCCTCATACTTTGATAGTACACTCGGTAAGTCTGAAAAAGCTAAATTCTCGAATTTGAGATGAATCGAAAAACTAAAAATAGCATGTCAGTGCTGTGGTCACTTTTTCAGGTGTTTGCTGAACTCGTCCGAATCTCCTTAAACTTTAGGAATACACTCGGCTAGTCTGCCAAAGCCAAATCCTCGAATTTGAGATGAATCGAAACACTTTAAAAATGCGATGAAAATGACGTGTCGTTCCTCTGGTTACTTTTCAGGTGTTTGCTGAACTGGTCTAAATCTCTTTAAACTTTAATAATACATTCCGGGGGTCTGCCAAAACTCAATTCTCGAATCTGATATGAATCGGAAAACTAAAAATAGCGATGCAAATAGTACTTCGGTGCTGTAGTCACTGTTTCAGGTGTTTGCTGAACTCGTCAGAATCTCCTCATACTTTAATAGAACACTCGGTCAGTCTGAAAAAGCTAAATTGTCGAATTTGAGATGAATCGAAAAACTAAAAATAGCATGTCAGTGCTGTGGTCACTTTTTCAGGTGTTTGCTGAACTCGTCCGAATCTCCTTAAACTTTAGGAATACACTCGGCTAGTCTGCCAAAGCCAAATCCTCGAATTTGAGATGAATCAAAAACTAAACATAAGGAAATTGACATGACGTTGCTCTGGTCACATTTTTGATGTTTGCTGAACTCGTCAGAATCTCCTCATACTTTAATAGAACACTCGGTCAGTCTGAAAAAGCTAAATTGTCGAATTTGAGATGAATCGAAAAACTTAAAATAGCATGTCAGTGCTGTGGTCACTTTTTCAGGTGTTTGCTGAACTCGTCCGAATCTCCTTAAACTTTAGGAATACACTCGGGCAGTCTGCCAAAGCCAAATCCTCGAATTTGAGATGGATCGAGACACTTTAAAAATGTGATGAAAATGACGTGTCGTTCCTCTGGTTACTTTTTCAGGTGTTTGCTGAACTGGTCTACATCTCTTTAAACTTTAATATTACATTCCGGGGGTCTGCCAAAACTCAATTCTCGAATTTGATATGAATCGGAAAACTAAAAATATTGATGCAAATAGTACTTCGGTGCTGTAGTCACTGTTTCAGGTGTTTGCTGAACTCGTCAGAATCTCCTCATACTTTAATAGAACACTCGGTCAGTCTGAAAAAGCTAAATTGTCGAATTTGAGATGAATCGAAAAACTTAAAATAGCATGTCAGTGCTGTGGTCACTTTTTCAGGTGTTTGCTGAACTCGTCCGAATCTCCTTAAACTTTAGGAATACACTCGGGCAGTCTGCCAAAGCCAAATCCTCGAATTTGAGATGGATCGAGACACTTTAAAAATGTGATGAAAATGACGTGTCGTTCCTCTGGTTACTTTTTCAGGTGTTTGCTGAACTGGTCTAAATCTCTTTAAACTTTGGGAATACATTCCGGGGGTCTGCCAAAACTCAATTCTCGAATTTGAGATGAATCAAAAACTAAACATAAGGAAATTGACATGACGTTGCTCTGGTCACATTATTGATGTTTGCTGAACTTGTCAGAATCTCCTCGTACTTTGATAGTACACTCGGTCAGTCTGAAAAAGCTAAATTGTCGAATTTGAGATGAATCGAAAAACTAAAAATAGCATCAGTGCTGTGGTCACTTTTTCAGGTGTTTGCTAAACTCGTCCGAATCTCCTTAAACTTTAGGAATACACTCGGCTAGTCTGCCAAAGCCAAATCCTCGAATTTGAGATGAATCGAAACACTTTAAAAATGCGATGAAAATGACGTGTCGTTCCTCTGGTTACTTTTCAGGTGTTTGCTGAACTGGTCCAAATCTCTTTAAACTTTAATAATACATTCCGGGGGTCTGCCAAAACTCAATTCTCGAATTTGATATGAATCGGAAAACTAAAAATAGCGATGCAAATAGTACTTCGGTGCTGTAGTCACTGTTTCAGGTGTTTGCTGAACTCGTCAGAATCTCCTCATACTTTGATAGTACACTCGGTCAGTCTGAAAAAGCTAAATTCTCGAATTTGAGATGAATCGGAAAACTAAGAATAGCATGTCAGTGCTGTGGTCACTTTTTCAGGTGTTTGCTGAACTCGTCCGAATCTCCTTAAACTTTAGGAATACACTCGGCTAGTCTGCCAAAGCCAAATCCTCGAATTTGAGATGAATCGAAACACTTTAAAAATGCGATGAAAATGACGTGTTGTTGCTCTGGTCACTTTTTCAGGTGTTTGCTGAACTGGTCTAAATCTCTTTAAACTTTGGGAATACATTCCGGGGGTCTGCCAAAACTCAATTCTCGAATTTGAGATGAATCAAAAACTAAACATAAGGAAAATGACATGACGTTGCTCTGGTCACATTTTTGATGTTTGCTGAACTCGTCAGAATCTCCTCATACTTTGATAGTACACTCGGTCAGTCTGAAAAAGCTAAATTGTCGAAATTGAGATGAATCGAAACACTTTAAAAATGCGATGAAAATGACGTGTCGTTCCTCTGGTTACTTTTCAGGTGTTTGCTGAACTGGTCCAAATCTCTTTAAACTTTAATAATACATTCCGGGGGTCTGCCAAAACTCAATTCTCGAATTTGATATGAATCGGAAAACTAAAAATAGCGATGCAAATAGTACTTCGGTGCTGTAGTCACTGTTTCAGGTGTTTGCTGAACTCGTCAGAATCTCCTCATACTTTGATAGTACACTCGGTCAGTCTGAAAAAGCTAAATTCTCGAATTTGAGATGAATCGGAAAACTAAGAATAGCATGTCAGTGCTGTGGTCACTTTTTCAGGTGTTTGCTGAACTCGTCCGAATCTCCTTAAACTTTAGGAATACACTCGGCTAGTCTGCCAAAGCCAAATCCTCGAATTTGAGATGAATCGAAACACTTTAAAAATGCGATGAAAATGACGTGTTGTTGCTCTGGTCACTTTTTCAGGTGTTTGCTGAACTGGTCTAAATCTCTTTAAACTTTGGGAATACATTCCGGGGGTCTGCCAAAACTCAATTCTCGAATTTGAGATGAATCAAAAACTAAACATAAGGAAATTGACATGACGTTGCTCTGGTCACATTATTGATGTTTGCTGAACTTGTCAGAATCTCCTCGTACTTTGATAGTACACTCGGTCAGTCTGAAAAAGCTAAATTGTCGAATTTGAGATGAATCGAAAAACTAAAAATAGCATCAGTGCTGTGGTCACTTTTTCAGGTGTTTGCTAAACTCGTCCGAATCTCCTTAAACTTTAGGAATACACTCGGCTAGTCTGCCAAAGCCAAATCCTCGAATTTGAGATGAATCGAAACACTTTAAAAATGCGATGAAAATGACGTGTCGTTCCTCTGGTTACTTTTCAGGTGTTTGCTGAACTGGTCCAAATCTCTTTAAACTTTAATAATACATTCCGGGGGTCTGCCAAAACTCAATTCTCGAATTTGATATGAATCGGAAAACTAAAAATAGCGATGCAAATAGTACTTCGGTGCTGTAGTCACTGTTTCAGGTGTTTGCTGAACTCGTCAGAATCTCCTCATACTTTGATAGTACACTCGGTCAGTCTGAAAAAGCTAAATTCTCGAATTTGAGATGAATCGGAAAACTAAGAATAGCATGTCAGTGCTGTGGTCACTTTTTCAGGTGTTTGCTGAACTCGTCCGAATCTCCTTAAACTTTAGGAATACACTCGGCTAGTCTGCCAAAGCCAAATCCTCGAATTTGAGATGAATCGAAACACTTTAAAAATGCGATGAAAATGACGTGTTGTTGCTCTGGTCACTTTTTCAGGTGTTTGCTGAACTGGTCTAAATCTCTTTAAACTTTGGGAATACATTCCGGGGGTCTGCCAAAACTCAATTCTCGAATTTGAGATGAATCAAAAACTAAACATAAGGAAATTGACATGACGTTGCTCTGGTCACATTATTGATGTTTGCTGAACTTGTCAGAATCTCCTCGTACTTTGATAGTACACTCGGTCAGTCTGAAAAAGCTAAATTGTCGAATTTGAGATGAATCGAAAAACTAAAAATAGCATCAGTGCTGTGGTCACTTTTTCAGGTGTTTGCTAAACTCGTCCGAATCTCCTTAAACTTTAGGAATACACTCGGCTAGTCTGCCAAAGCCAAATCCTCGAATTTGAGATGAATCGAAACACTTTAAAAATGCGATGAAAATGACGTGTCGTTCCTCTGGTTACTTTTCAGGTGTTTGCTGAACTGGTCCAAATCTCTTTAAACTTTAATAATACATTCCGGGGGTCTGCCAAAACTCAATTCTCGAATTTGATATGAATCGGAAAACTAAAAATAGCGATGCAAATAGTACTTCGGTGCTGTAGTCACTGTTTCAGGTGTTTGCTGAACTCGTCAGAATCTCCTCATACTTTGATAGTACACTCGGTCAGTCTGAAAAAGCTAAATTCTCGAATTTGAGATGAATCGGAAAACTAAGAATAGCATGTCAGTGCTGTGGTCACTTTTTCAGGTGTTTGCTGAACTCGTCCGAATCTCCTTAAACTTTAGGAATACACTCGGCTAGTCTGCCAAAGCCAAATCCTCGAATTTGAGATGAATCGAAACACTTTAAAAATGCGATGAAAATGACGTTGTTGCTCTGGTCACTTTTTCAGGTGTTTGCTGAACTGGTCTAAATCTCTTTAAACTTTGGGAATACATTCCGGGGGTCTGCCAAAACTCAATTCTCGAATTTGAGATGAATCAAAAACTAAACATAAGGAAATTGACATGACGTTGCTCTGGTCACATTATTGATGTTTGCTGAACTTGTCAGAATCTCCTCGTACTTTGATAGTACACTCGGTCAGTCTGAAAAAGCTAAATTGTCGAATTTGAGATGAATCGAAAAACTAAAAATAGCATCAGTGCTGTGGTCACTTTTTCAGGTGTTTGCTAAACTCGTCCGAATCTCCTTAAACTTTAGGAATACACTCGGCTAGTCTGCCAAAGCCAAATCCTCGAATTTGAGATGAATCGAAACACTTTAAAAATGCGATGAAAATGACGTGTCGTTCCTCTGGTTACTTTTCAGGTGTTTGCTGAACTGGTCCAAATCTCTTTAAACTTTAATAATACATTCCGGGGGTCTGCCAAAACTCAATTCTCGAATTTGATATGAATCGGAAAACTAAAAATAGCGATGCAAATAGTACTTCGGTGCTGTAGTCACTGTTTCAGGTGTTTGCTGAACTCGTCAGAATCTCCTCATACTTTGATAGTACACTCGGTCAGTCTGAAAAAGCTAAATTCTCGAATTTGAGATGAATCGGAAAACTAAGAATAGCATGTCAGTGCTGTGGTCACTTTTTCAGGTGTTTGCTGAACTCGTCCGAATCTCCTTAAACTTTAGGAATACACTCGGCTAGTCTGCCAAAGCCAAATCCTCGAATTTGAGATGAATCGAAACACTTTAAAAATGCGATGAAAATGACGTGTTGTTGCTCTGGTCACTTTTTCAGGTGTTTGCTGAACTGGTCTAAATCTCTTTAAACTTTGGGAATACATTCCGGGGGTCTGCCAAAACTCAATTCTCGAATTTGAGATGAATCAAAAACTAAACATAAGGAAATTGACATGACGTTGCTCTGGTCACATTATTGATGTTTGCTGAACTTGTCAGAATCTCCTCGTACTTTGATAGTACACTCGGTCAGTCTGAAAAAGCTAAATTGTCGAATTTGAGATGAATCGAAAAACTAAAAATAGCATCAGTGCTGTGGTCACTTTTTCAGGTGTTTGCTAAACTCGTCCGAATCTCCTTAAACTTTAGGAATACACTCGGCTAGTCTGCCAAAGCCAAATCCTCGAATTTGAGATGAATCGAAACACTTTAAAAATGCGATGAAAATGACGTGTCGTTCCTCTGGTTACTTTTCAGGTGTTTGCTGAACTGGTCCAAATCTCTTTAAACTTTAATAATACATTCCGGGGGTCTGCCAAAACTCAATTCTCGAATTTGATATGAATCGGAAAACTAAAAATAGCGATGCAAATAGTACTTCGGTGCTGTAGTCACTGTTTCAGGTGTTTGCTGAACTCGTCAGAATCTCCTCATACTTTGATAGTACACTCGGTCAGTCTGAAAAAGCTAAATTCTCGAATTTGAGATGAATCGGAAAACTAAGAATAGCATGTCAGTGCTGTGGTCACTTTTTCAGGTGTTTGCTGAACTCGTCCGAATCTCCTTAAACTTTAGGAATACACTCGGCTAGTCTGCCAAAGCCAAATCCTCGAATTTGAGATGAATCGAAACACTTTAAAAATGCGATGAAAATGACGTTGTTGCTCTGGTCACTTTTTCAGGTGTTTGCTGAACTGGTCTAAATCTCTTTAAACTTTGGGAATACATTCCGGGGGTCTGCCAAAACTCAATTCTCGAATTTGAGATGAATCAAAAACTAAACATAAGGAAATTGACATGACGTTGCTCTGGTCACATTATTGATGTTTGCTGAACTTGTCAGAATCTCCTCGTACTTTGATAGTACACTCGGTCAGTCTGAAAAAGCTAAATTGTCGAATTTGAGATGAATCGAAAAACTAAAAATAGCATCAGTGCTGTGGTCACTTTTTCAGGTGTTTGCTAAACTCGTCCGAATCTCCTTAAACTTTAGGAATACACTCGGCTAGTCTGCCAAAGCCAAATCCTCGAATTTGAGATGAATCGAAACACTTTAAAAATGCGATGAAAATGACGTGTCGTTCCTCTGGTTACTTTTCAGGTGTTTGCTGAACTGGTCCAAATCTCTTTAAACTTTAATAATACATTCCGGGGGTCTGCCAAAACTCAATTCTCGAATTTGATATGAATCGGAAAACTAAAAATAGCGATGCAAATAGTACTTCGGTGCTGTAGTCACTGTTTCAGGTGTTTGCTGAACTCGTCAGAATCTCCTCATACTTTGATAGTACACTCGGTCAGTCTGAAAAAGCTAAATTCTCGAATTTGAGATGAATCGGAAAACTAAGAATAGCATGTCAGTGCTGTGGTCACTTTTTCAGGTGTTTGCTGAACTCGTCCGAATCTCCTTAAACTTTAGGAATACACTCGGCTAGTCTGCCAAAGCCAAATCCTCGAATTTGAGATGAATCGAAACACTTTAAAAATGCGATGAAAATGACGTGTTGTTGCTCTGGTCACTTTTTCAGGTGTTTGCTGAACTGGTCTAAATCTCTTTAAACTTTGGGAGTACATTCCGGGGGTCTGCCAAAACTCAATTCTCGAATTTGAGATGAATCAAAAACTAAACATAAGGAAAATGACATGACGTTGCTCTGGTCACATTTTTGATGTTTGCTGAACTCGTCAGAATCTCCTCATACTTTGATAGTACACTCGGTCAGTCTGAAAAAGCTAAATTGTCGAAATTGAGATGAATCGAAACACTTTAAAAATGCGATGAAAATGACGTGTCGTTCCTCTGGTTACTTTTCAGGTGTTTGCTGAACTGGTCTAAATCTCTTTAAACTTTAATAATACATTCCGGGGGTCTGCCAAAACTCAATTCTCGAATTTTATATGAATCGGAAAACTGAAAATAGCGATGCAAATAGTACTTCGGTGCTGTAGTCACTGTTTCAGGTGTTTGCTGAACTCGTCAGAATCTCCTCATACTTTAATAGAACACTCGGTCAGTCTGAAAAAGCTAAATTGTCGAATTTGAGATGAATCGAAAAACTAAAAATAGCATGTCAGTGCTGTGGTCACTTTTTCAGGTGTTTGCTGAACTCGTCCGAATCTCCTTAAACTTTAGGAATACACTCGGCTAGTCTGCCAAAGCCAAATCCTCGAATTTGAGATGAATCAAAAACTAAACATAAGGAAATTGATATGACGTTGCTCTGGTCACATTTTTGATGTTTGCTGAACTCGTCAGAATCTCCTCATACTTTAATAGAACACTCGGTCAGTCTGAAAAAGCTAAATTGTCGAATTTGAGATGAATCGAAAAACTTAAAATAGCATGTCAGTGCTGTGGTCACTTTTTCAGGTGTTTGCTGAACTCGTCCGAATCTCCTTAAACTTTAGGAATACACTCGGGCAGTCTGCCAAAGCCAAATCCTCGAATTTGAGATGGATCGAGACACTTTAAAAATGTGATGAAAATGACGTGTCGTTCCTCTGGTTACTTTTTCAGGTGTTTGCTGAACTGGTCTACATCTCTTTAAACTTTAATATTACATTCCGGGGGTCTGCCAAAACTCAATTCTCGAATTTGATATGAATCGGAAAACTAAAAATATTGATGCAAATAGTACTTCGGTGCTGTAGTCACTGTTTCAGGTGTTTGCTGAACTCGTCAGAATCTCCTCATACTTTGATAGAACACTCGGTCAGTCTGAAAAAGCTAAATTGTCGAATTTGAGATGAATCGAAAAACTAAAAATAGCATGTCAGTGCTGTGGTCACTTTTTCAGTTGTTTGCTGAACTCGTCCGAATCTCCTTAAACTTTAGGAATACACTCGGCTAGTCTGCCAAAGCCAAATCCTCGAATTTGAGATGAATCAAAAACTAAACATAAGGAAATTGACATGACGTTGCTCTGGTCACATTTTTGATGTTTGCTGAACTCGTTAGAATCTCCTCATACTTTAATAGAACACTCGGTCAGTCTGAAAAAGCTAAATTGTCGAATTTGAGATGAATCGAAAAACTTAAAATAGCATGTCAGTGCTGTGGTCACTTTTTCAGGTTTGCTGAACTCGTCCGAATCTCCTTAAACTTTAGGAATACACTCGGCTAGTCTGCCAAAGCCAAATCCTCGAATTTGAGATGAATCGAAACACTTTAAAAATGCGATGAAAATGACGTGTTGTTGCTCTGGTCACTTTTTCAGGTGTTTGCTGAACTGGTCTAAATCTCTTTAAACTTTGGGAATACATTCCGGGGGTCTGCCAAAACTCAATTCTCGAATTTGAGATGAATCAAAAACTAAACATAAGGAAATTGACATGACGTTGCTCTGGTCACATTATTGATGTTTGCTGAACTTGTCAGAATCTCCTCGTACTTTGATAGTACACTCGGTCAGTCTGAAAAAGCTAAATTGTCGAATTTGAGATGAATCGAAAAACTAAAAATAGCATCAGTGCTGTGGTCACTTTTTCAGGTGTTTGCTAAACTCGTCCGAATCTCCTTAAACTTTAGGAATACACTCGGCTAGTCTGCCAAAGCCAAATCCTCGAATTTGAGATGAATCGAAACACTTTAAAAATGCGATGAAAATGACGTGTCGTTCCTCTGGTTACTTTTCAGGTGTTTGCTGAACTGGTCCAAATCTCTTTAAACTTTAATAATACATTCCGGGGGTCTGCCAAAACTCAATTCTCGAATTTGATATGAATCGGAAAACTAAAAATAGCGATGCAAATAGTACTTCGGTGCTGTAGTCACTGTTTCAGGTGTTTGCTGAACTCGTCAGAATCTCCTCATACTTTGATAGTACACTCGGTCAGTCTGAAAAAGCTAAATTCTCGAATTTGAGATGAATCGGAAAACTAAGAATAGCATGTCAGTGCTGTGGTCACTTTTTCAGGTGTTTGCTGAACTCGTCCGAATCTCCTTAAACTTTAGGAATACACTCGGCTAGTCTGCCAAAGCCAAATCCTCGAATTTGAGATGAATCGAAACACTTTAAAAATGCGATGAAAATGACGTGTTGTTGCTCTGGTCACTTTTTCAGGTGTTTGCTGAACTGGTCTAAATCTCTTTAAACTTTGGGAATACATTCCGGGGGTCTGCCAAAACTCAATTCTCGAATTTGAGATGAATCAAAAACTAAACATAAGGAAAATGACATGACGTTGCTCTGGTCACATTTTTGATGTTTGCTGAACTCGTCAGAATCTCCTCATACTTTGATAGTACACTCGGTCAGTCTGAAAAAGCTAAATTGTCGAAATTGAGATGAATCGAAACACTTTAAAAATGCGATGAAAATGACGTGTCGTTCCTCTGGTTACTTTTCAGGTGTTTGCTGAACTGGTCCAAATCTCTTTAAACTTTAATAATACATTCCGGGGGTCTGCCAAAACTCAATTCTCGAATTTGATATGAATCGGAAAACTAAAAATAGCGATGCAAATAGTACTTCGGTGCTGTAGTCACTGTTTCAGGTGTTTGCTGAACTCGTCAGAATCTCCTCATACTTTGATAGTACACTCGGTCAGTCTGAAAAAGCTAAATTCTCGAATTTGAGATGAATCGGAAAACTAAGAATAGCATGTCAGTGCTGTGGTCACTTTTTCAGGTGTTTGCTGAACTCGTCCGAATCTCCTTAAACTTTAGGAATACACTCGGCTAGTCTGCCAAAGCCAAATCCTCGAATTTGAGATGAATCGAAACACTTTAAAAATGCGATGAAAATGACGTGTTGTTGCTCTGGTCACTTTTTCAGGTGTTTGCTGAACTGGTCTAAATCTCTTTAAACTTTGGGAATACATTCCGGGGGTCTGCCAAAACTCAATTCTCGAATTTGAGATGAATCAAAAACTAAACATAAGGAAATTGACATGACGTTGCTCTGGTCACATTATTGATGTTTGCTGAACTTGTCAGAATCTCCTCGTACTTTGATAGTACACTCGGTCAGTCTGAAAAAGCTAAATTGTCGAATTTGAGATGAATCGAAAAACTAAAAATAGCATCAGTGCTGTGGTCACTTTTTCAGGTGTTTGCTAAACTCGTCCGAATCTCCTTAAACTTTAGGAATACACTCGGCTAGTCTGCCAAAGCCAAATCCTCGAATTTGAGATGAATCGAAACACTTTAAAAATGCGATGAAAATGACGTGTCGTTCCTCTGGTTACTTTTCAGGTGTTTGCTGAACTGGTCCAAATCTCTTTAAACTTTAATAATACATTCCGGGGGTCTGCCAAAACTCAATTCTCGAATTTGATATGAATCGGAAAACTAAAAATAGCGATGCAAATAGTACTTCGGTGCTGTAGTCACTGTTTCAGGTGTTTGCTGAACTCGTCAGAATCTCCTCATACTTTGATAGTACACTCGGTCAGTCTGAAAAAGCTAAATTCTCGAATTTGAGATGAATCGGAAAACTAAGAATAGCATGTCAGTGCTGTGGTCACTTTTTCAGGTGTTTGCTGAACTCGTCCGAATCTCCTTAAACTTTAGGAATACACTCGGCTAGTCTGCCAAAGCCAAATCCTCGAATTTGAGATGAATCGAAACACTTTAAAAATGCGATGAAAATGACGTTGTTGCTCTGGTCACTTTTTCAGGTGTTTGCTGAACTGGTCTAAATCTCTTTAAACTTTGGGAATACATTCCGGGGGTCTGCCAAAACTCAATTCTCGAATTTGAGATGAATCAAAAACTAAACATAAGGAAATTGACATGACGTTGCTCTGGTCACATTATTGATGTTTGCTGAACTTGTCAGAATCTCCTCGTACTTTGATAGTACACTCGGTCAGTCTGAAAAAGCTAAATTGTCGAATTTGAGATGAATCGAAAAACTAAAAATAGCATCAGTGCTGTGGTCACTTTTTCAGGTGTTTGCTAAACTCGTCCGAATCTCCTTAAACTTTAGGAATACACTCGGCTAGTCTGCCAAAGCCAAATCCTCGAATTTGAGATGAATCGAAACACTTTAAAAATGCGATGAAAATGACGTGTCGTTCCTCTGGTTACTTTTCAGGTGTTTCCTGAACTGGTCCAAATCTCTTTAAACTTTAATAATACATTCCGGGGGTCTGCCAAAACTCAATTCTCGAATTTGATATGAATCGGAAAACTAAAAATAGCGATGCAAATAGTACTTCGGTGCTGTAATCACTGATTCAGGTGTTTGCTGAACTCGTCAGAATCTCCTCATACTTTGATAGTACACTCGGTCAGTCTGAAAAAGCTAAATTCTCGAATTTGAGATGAATCGGAAAACTAAGAATAGCATGTCAGTGCTGTGGTCACTTTTTCAGGTGTTTGCTGAACTCGTCCGAATCTCCTTAAACTTTAGGAATACACTCGGCTAGTCTGCCAAAGCCAAATCCTCGAATTTGAGATGAATCGAAACACTTTAAAAATGCGATGAAAATGACGTGTTGTTGCTCTGGTCACTTTTTCAGGTGTTTGCTGAACTGGTCTAAATCTCTTTAAACTTTGGGAATACATTCCGGGGGTCTGCCAAAACTCAATTCTCGAATTTGAGATGAATCAAAAACTAAACATAAGGAAAATGACATGACGTTGCTCTGGTCACATTTTTGATGTTTGCTGAACTCGTCAGAATCTCCTCATACTTTGATAGTACACTCGGTCAGTCTGAAAAAGCTAAATTGTCGAAATTGAGATGAATCGAAACACTTTAAAAATGCGATGAAAATGACGTGTCGTTCCTCTGGTTACTTTTCAGGTGTTTGCTGAACTGGTCTAAATCTCTTTAAACTTTAATAATACATTCCGGGGGTCTGCCAAAACTCAATTCTCGAATTTTATATGAATCGGAAAACTAAAAATAGCGATGCAAATAGTACTTCGGTGCTGTAGTCACTGTTTCAGGTGTTTGCTGAACTCGTCAGAATCTCCTCATACTTTAATAGAACACTCGGTCAGTCTGAAAAAGCTAAATTGTCGAATTTGAGATGAATCGAAAAACTAAAAATAGCATGTCAGTGCTGTGGTCACTTTTTCAGGTGTTTGCTGAACTCGTCCGAATCTCCTTAAACTTTAGGAATACACTCGGCTAGTCTGCCAAAGCCAAATCCTCGAATTTGAGATGAATCAAAAACTAAACATAAGGAAATTGATATGACGTTGCTCTGGTCACATTTTTGATGTTTGCTGAACTCGTCAGAATCTCCTCATACTTTAATAGAACACTCGGTCAGTCTGAAAAAGCTAAATTGTCGAATTTGAGATGAATCGAAAAACTTAAAATAGCATGTCAGTGCTGTGGTCACTTTTTCAGGTGTTTGCTGAACTCGTCCGAATCTCCTTAAACTTTAGGAATACACTCGGGCAGTCTGCCAAAGCCAAATCCTCGAATTTGAGATGGATCGAGACACTTTAAAAATGTGATGAAAATGACGTGTCGTTCCTCTGGTTACTTTTTCAGGTGTTTGCTGAACTGGTCTACATCTCTTTAAACTTTAATATTACATTCCGGGGGTCTGCCAAAACTCAATTCTCGAATTTGATATGAATCGGAAAACTAAAAATATTGATGCAAATAGTACTTCGTGTGATGACATATTAATTATGATCATGTCTTGTACTCGTATTTATGCTATTACACATTTATTGGAATCATGTATGAATGAGTTTACATGTATGTCATACCGTCTATTGCATGAGTACTGTATGTCATACCCCCTATTGTATGTGTATTGTATGTCATACCCCCTATTGTATGTGTACTGTATGCCATACCCCCTATTGTATGTGTATTGTATGTCATACCCCCTATTGTATGTGGAGTGTATGCCATACCCCCTATTGTATGTGTATTGTATGTCATACCCCCTATTGTATGTGTACTGTATGCCATACCCCCTATTTACACGTGTCATGTAATGCTTGTATGGCCCCAGTACTGTGTACTGGAATACCCTTTCTAAAAACCAAAGGTATGACTAAGCCCAGTTCCTGGAATTAGGGCTTAGCCTTTTTATATGCCATGAGTCATAGCTGGCAATCCCAAATACTGTACTGGACCTGACCGTCCCTTTCACTTTTGTTACTCGGCCTTTTGCCATATAAGCAAAGGCCCTTTCTCTTTCCATACACTTGAATTTTGTCTCTTGAGGAGGTTACTCTGCCCAATTCACTCCTGAATAAACTTTTACTACGGTTTTTAACTTTATTGAAATCTGTTCTTGTTACGAACCATTTCTTGATTATTCATCACATGGTAGCTAGAGCGTTAGGTATTTTCTACGGAATTTAAATTGTGGATACTGGAATTTAGTTTACAAATTCAGTTCAATTTGAAGTTAGAATATTCTACGCAAGTTTTGATCAGTTCTAGTGAAGTTTCAGTTGGTTTTGAGAGTATTTTGATTAAATAAATTCAATTTGTGTCAAATTTTACCCGAGCAAAATGTCTAAAGTCAAGTCTGACGTCATCGTGAAGTTGAACGGATCAAACTTCAACCGGTGGAAGTTCCAGGTTACCTTGCTGCTGAAGACCCACGACCTATGGGAAATAGTACTAGGAGTTGCAGACAGACCAGACGATGATGAAGGGATCAAGGCCTGGATCAAGAAGGATTTGGAAGCTCAAAACATCATCTCCTCAACGGTGGATGACGTCCAATTCAATCACATTTACACGTGTGAGTCATCCTACGAGATGTTCGAGAAGCTGAAGGAGGCAAACTCAGACTGCAGCTCACTGAATATCCAGCATACGTTGACCAAATTCATGACGTACACCATTGGGAAGGATGAGTCACCGGTTGCTGCCATGATGGAGATTGAGAAGTTGGCCCACGCACTCGCGGAAATGGGGATGGGACAACCGGAGCAGACGGTAATTACCAAAATTGTATCATCTCTCCCCAGGAAATATTCAACTTTAAGGACAGCCTGGAATATCATCCCACTGAAGCACCAAACCCTGGTTGCTTTGAAGGCCCTGCTAAAGAAGGAGGAATTTCAGATGCAGGCGGATGAGTCACAAGTCCAGGAGGAAGAGGCAACGGCTGCAAAGGCGTTCCGGTTCAACGTTAAAGGGGAGAAGAAAGACTCCAAGGAACTGCCCAAGAAGGACGATGGAAGACCTGCCAAACCCAAGGGGAAGTGTTTCAACTGTGGAAAAGCAGGACACTTCAAGAGGGATTGCAGATCCAAGCCTAAGGAGCAGTCCAGGGACGATGAAAGAAGCGGGAACGGCCGGGCATTTGGGTTCAATGCAGCAAGCACATCCAGAGCACCGACAAATGGACAAGGAAGGAGAGGGAACTCCAAGGATACAACAGTGGTTAGAGCATTCACAGGAAGATCCGATGACTCATCAGCTGGTGACTGGATCAGTGACTCAGGCGCTACAAACCATGTATGTGGGAACAAGGACTGGTTTTCATCCTACACGCCTTTCCCAGAGGACGAGACGAGGAAAATCATCCTTGCTGACAACGCGAGCATCCAAGCTATAGGACAAGGCGTTGTAACTCTGGAGGCATTCCTAGGCAACAAATGGGAGGAAATTAGGATAGAAGACGTGTTCTACATCCCTGGAGCTGCTAACCTGTTCTCGGAAGGACTTGTGGCCCGTAAGACTGGATACAACATCCTGAGGTCAGCGGAAAAGGCTGTGTACTACCGCAAGGACAAGCTTCCAGGACCAGTGGCGTATGTCAAAAACAACGTCTACGTGATGAAGTTCCGGCCCATCTGCATGGAAATCCGCGCCAATGTAATCAAGTTTCTTCCCAAGGATCAAACGGCTAAACTTTGGCACGACAGGATGACTCACATCAACCCACGCTACGTCAAGGAGACGGCACGCAAAGGAGCTGTCAAGGGATTGGACTCCGTGGACGTGAGAGGGGACTTCCATTGTGAAGACTGCATCATGGGAAAACAGGCCAGAAAACCTTTTCCAAGGGTCACTACAGTGGACAACTTCAAACCAGCCGAGAAGCTCTACGCTGATTTAGCGGGAAAGATGCCGGTTCCATCACTTGGAGGGGCAAACTACTACCTCCTGATCAAGGATCATGCTACGGGATTCCGGTTTGCATACTTCCTGAATACGAAGGATGAGACCACGGCATGTGTCAAGGACTGCGTAGCCTACCTGGAGAACCAGACCGGGACTACAGTAAAGAAGTTCATGACTGACAACGGTACGGAATTCGTAAATAAAAATTTGAAAACTTTTTTCCGGGAGAACGGCATCCATCATGAGACGTCGGCTCCATATTGCCCCGAGAGCAACGGGAAAATCGAGAGGGAGAATAGGACCATCAAGGACTGCGCCAGGACCATCCTCGTTGCAGCTGATCTCCCACAATTCCTATGGGCTGAGGCAGTGTCGACAACTGTTTATGTGCACAACCGTGTACTGGATAAGCAAAGTCCGGACATCACTGCCTTCGAAGCCATCTTTAAAAAGAAACCGTCCGTTGGCCATTTACGCGTGTTTGGATGCACGGCGTATGCACACATCCCGGATCCAAAGAGGAAGGCTTTTGACCCCAAAAGCACGAAAATGGTGCTAGTTGGATACTGTGGAGAGAGCAAGTACCGGCTCTACAACGAAGCAACCAACGAAATCCACGAATCCAGGAACGTCACCTTTTGCGAAGAAAAGGAGGAATACGTCGAACTGAAGAGGCCTGTTGCAGCCAACAAGCCAGCAGTTCCAACCCCGAGAAGGAAGATCATCCCTCAGCCCATTTACTCTTCATCAAGCGATGACAGCGATGGAAATGATGATGACAACTCATTCCATGACGCAAATGGCGCAGAACACCTGCCTGACGACGCTCCACTGTTCTCGGATGCAGAAACGACGGAATCGTCAGGAGACTCATCATCACCGCCTACTCCAGGAAGGTCGGACCCAGCCCCAACCACATCAACTCCAGGGTCATCCAGGACTCGTCGAGTGATTGTCCATACGCCGGATGGAGACTTTGTGGCTGATGTTCCAGAAGGACAGGATGCCGAGCTAACCATCCCAGGTCAGAAGAAATACAAAGGATGGTTCAAGCCAACTATAACGAAGTCTAGACTCAGGTCAGGAGCCAAGGATGCAGCCAAGGATGCTGCCAGCAACGCTCCAAAGAAGCTCTTTGCATCACGGATAGTAGATGAGCCAACCACTTACAAGCAAGCCTTGGCGTCTCCAAATAAACTGAATTGGATCCAAGCCATGGCAGAGGAAGTTGCCAGCCAGGAAGCCAACCAGTCGTGGGAAGTTGTGCCAAAACCACCCCGTGTAAAGCTCCTGGACACTAAATGGGTATTCAAGGTCAAGACCAACCAGGATGGATCCATTCAGCGTTACAAGGCTCGCTTGGTCATCCGTGGATACCGACAGGAAGAAGGAGTGGATTACTTCGAGACGTTTGCAGCTGTAGCCCGCTACGAGTCAATCCGACTTCTCCTCAACATTGCGGCCTCGCAGAAACTCTTCATGGAGCAGTTTGATGTCAAAACTGCATTCCTGCATGGAGACCTGGACGAGGAAATATACGTCAAGATACCCCAAGGATATGAAGTCGACGGGGATGACAAGGTCTTGCGGCTCCTAAAAAGCATCTACGGATTGAAGCAATCACCCCGATGCTGGAATAAGAAGCTATCGGATTGCCTAGCCGCCCTTGGACTCCAAGCTGCCCAACACGAGCCCAGCGTGTTTTTCGGGAAGATCAGCGGCCAACTCGTAATTCTTGCTATATATGTGGATGATGGGCTCATCATGTCTGCCAACAAGGCCGTGCTGCATGGAGTTCTGGACGGAATTTCAAAATCTTTTGAAATCACCCGTGGATCCCCAACAAGCTACGTGGGATTGGAAATTCACCAATCCGCATCTGGAAGCATCAGGATCACCCAGCGGAAGTACGTGGAGAAGATGCTGGAAAAATTCCACATGGATGATTCTCACCCTTGCAGCGTTCCCCTGCAGCCCTATACGGACTTGGTCCCTTCAAAGGAAATCAACGAGGATCTTCCTTATAGGCAATTAATTGGCTCCCTTATCTTTTTAGCCAAGTGTTCGCGCCCGGACATTTCCTTTTCCGTATCCAGATTGGCCCAATTCATGAGCGGATACGACGAAACTCACTGGAAAGCTGCCAAAAACGTGCTGCGTTACCTCAAAGGAACACTGGACATGGGCATCACATACAGCACCGGGGGCAACATGAGACTCGTTGGATACACGGACTCGGATTACGCTGGAGACAAGCTCAGCAGGAAATCCACCACAGGGACAGCAATCTTCCTTAACGACGGGATCGTGTCTTGGACAAGCCAGAAGCAACCCTGTGTAGCCCTGTCATCAACGGAGGCTGAGTACATCGCTTTGGCATCCGGAGCAAGGGAAGCAGTCTGGCTAAGGTCTCTGTTGGACGAATTGGACTTCCCCCAGGACGAACCTACAAAAATCCTGGTGGACAACCAGAGTGCCATCCGATTGGTGAAGAATCCCGAGATGCACTCCAGGACGAAGCACATTGATGTGCGTTACCATTACATCAGGGAACTTGTAGAGGACGACCAAATCAGCGTGGACTACATCCCAACAACGGAGCAGCTTGCTGACGGCTTAACGAAGCCTCTGATGAAGGGAAAGCTGGAGGAGAATCGCACCGGACTAGGACTTACGCAAGTCACCCCAACCAGCAAGAGGACGCAGGGAAAGGGTCCATTCTCCCCTCTTCTAGCCGTGGCAATCCTTTCGGTGCTAACCGTATGCAGCGCAACCTCGGATCACCACACGCCGCCCGTATTATGGAGGAAAAGCGACACCCCTATAACTACTGGGCATCACCAAATCAGCCTACAAGTGGATTTTGTCAACCCCTGTGACATTATAGGCAATTCATCATTTCACCACGATCTGACGAAAGAGGCGCGGCTACGATGCCTACAGGCCTACGACAGCATCTTTGTAAAGGAACTTAAGATGATGTGCCCCCAAAACCGATGGACGCAAATTGGAAGTCGCCAGAAGCGTTTTGTGGACCTGTTAATCCTGCTTATTGTAATTTCAGTAGTTGCCAGCATCTCACTGGGAGTTGGAGGAACGGCAACCGCTGCTGTCAATTCTGCTAAACTGGGATCTCTGGAAAATCGGGAAATTTTGGTGGGAGACATGCTGAACGATTTGGAGCGCCAAATCAAACGAAATCACGAGGACATTCGGAACCTGACGATCAAGTTCAACAGTGCAATGGGAAACTTGAGCATCTTACAAGCCGACCACGATGAGCTGAAGGGAAAGTCAATAGGAACAAACTTCGCCATTTCCTACTTTATCAGCCGGTTCTTGATTGGAAAGACTGTGATCCAGGAGGCCAACAGGGAATGGAAGCAAGGACGAGTCAGCGGGGCATTCTTGGACTATTTCAACCTGACGCTGCCGTGCGGGGACCAGTGCCCCATTCACCTCGCAAAACCCCAAAGATGTGGCATCTCCGAGGACGGAACCAAACTCTACATGGAGTTCTCCTCACCCGTAGTCAGCCAGGATCTTACCCTAGTTGAAGCGGACCCTTTTGACCTGATGGCGAGGAAAGGAGACAAGACGTGCATGATCAAGTACACAGGACCTAGGAACGCCATCCTTTCGGAAGTTAACCAATGCGTTTACTCCGTCAACGTGAAGCATCCGATCAAGCACGATCTCATCCTGGCCCCATCCAGAGGATGCATGCCCAGGACGAAGAGCTCCAACGAAACCAAGCACTTCAGCATCGATCATTGCGAGAAGCGCCAACCGTTGGATGAGCTCAACTTTATCCAAATCAAGCCCTACAATGGTCAATACCATATCTACTGCCCAGAATCCAACCTAACCGTTGAAGGAGTAGAAAACCGATGTCCAAACGACGTGGTCATCTTCCCAATGAGGACGAACTTCACCATCAACGACTTGGAGTTCTCTGGATCCCGGATCAGCATATCCCATCAGGAGACCTTGGACCCAGTCTTTACTGTGAAGACAAATTGGCATCTCCAACCAATGGTCAACTGGACCTCACTTATGAAGGAAATCAACGCAACGGACGATTTCCATGAAGTCAGCATTGCAGACTTCCATTACATTAACAACTATTGGTCAACCATAGGATGCGTGTCAATTATTTTCCTGATGGCCATTGTACTCATCTGCATGCTGAAAAGACGAAACAATGAACCATTGAGAGTCTCTGTACTAGCTACACCTATTTCTGATAATATACAAATGCGTGCTATTAATTAAATCATCTCATCGTGTTTGTGTATTTGCTTTTGTTTTATATTTGTGATTGAGGGAAAGTGTGATGACATATTAATTATGATCATGTCTTGTACTCGTATTTATGCTATTACACATTTATTGGAATCATGTATGAATGAGTTTACATGTATGTCATACCGTCTATTGCATGAGTACTGTATGTCATACCCCCTATTGTATGTGTATTGTATGTCATACCCCCTATTGTATGTGGAGTGTATGCCATACCCCCTATTGTATGTGTATTGTATGTCATACCCCCTATTGTATGTGGAGTGTATGCCATACCCCCTATTGTATGTGTATTGTATGTCATACCCCCTATTGTATGTGTACTGTATGCCATACCCCCTATTTACACGTGTCATGTAATGCTTGTATGGCCCCAGTACTGTGTACTGGAATACCCTTTCTAAAAACCAAAGGTATGACTAAGCCCAGTTCCTGGAATTAGGGCTTAGCCTTTTTATATGCCATGAGTCATAGCTGGCAATCCCAAATACTGTACTGGACCTGACCGTCCCTTTCACTTTTGTTACTCGGCCTTTTGCCATATAAGCAAAGGCCCTTTCTCTTTCCATACACTTGAATTTTGTCTCTTGAGGAGGTTACTCTGCCCAATTCACTCCTGAATAAACTTTTACTACGGTTTTTAACTTTATTGAAATCTGTTCTTGTTACGAACCATTTCTTGATTATTCATCACATGTAGTCACTGTTTCAGGTGTTTGCTGAACTCGTCAGAATCTCCTCATACTTTGATAGTACACTCGGTCAGTCTGAAAAAGCTAAATTCTCGAATTTGAGATGAATCGGAAAACTAAGAATAGCATGTCAGTGCTGTGGTCACTTTTTCAGGTGTTTGCTGAACTCGTCCGAATCTCCTTAAACTTTAGGAATACACTCGGCTAGTCTGCCAAAGCCAAATCCTCGAATTTGAGATGAATCGAAACACTTTAAAAATGCGATGAAAATGACGTGTTGTTGCTCTGGTCACTTTTTCAGGTGTTTGCTGAACTGGTCTAAATCTCTTTAAACTTTGGGAATACATTCCGGGGGTCTGCCAAAACTCAATTCTCGAATTTGAGATGAATCAAAAACTAAACATAAGGAAATTGACATGACGTTGCTCTGGTCACATTTTTGATGTTTGCTGAACTCGTCAGAATCTCCTCATACTTTGATAGTACACTCGGTCAGTCTGAAAAAGCTAAATTGTCGAATTTGAGATGAATCGAAAAACTAAAAATAGCATGTCAGTGCTGTGGTCACTTTTTCAGGTTTGCTGAACTCGTCCGAATCTCCTTAAACTTTAGGAATACACTCGGCTAGTCTGCCAAAGCCAAATCCTCGAATTTGAGATGAATCGAAACACTTTAAAAATGCGATGAAAATGACGTGTCGTTCCTCTGGTTACTTTTCAGGTGTTTGCTGAACTGGTCTAAATCTCTTTAAACTTTAATAATACATTCCGGGGGTCTGCCAAAACTCAATCCTCGAATTTGATATGAATCGGAAAACTAAAAATAGCGATGCAAATAGTACTTCGGTGCTGTAGTCACTGTTTCAGGTGTTTGCTGAACTCGTCAGAATCTCCTCATACTTTGATAGAACACTCGGTCAGTCTGAAAAAGCTAAATTGTCGAACTTCAGATGAATCGAAAAACTAAAAATAGCATGTCAGTGCTGTGGTCACTTTTTCAGGTGTTTGCTGAACTCGTCCGAATCTCCTTAAACTTTAGGAATACACTCGGCTAGTCTGCCAAAGCCAAATCCTCGAATTTGAGATGAATCGAAACACTTTAAAAATGCGATGAAAATGACGTGTTGTTGTTCTGGTCACTTTTTCAGGTGTTTGCTGAACTGGTCTAAATCTCTTTAAACTTTGGGAATACATTCCGGGGGTCTGCCAAAACTCAATTCTCGAATTTGAGATGAATCGAAAAACTAAAAATAGCATGTCAGTGCTGTGGTCACTTTTTCAGGTGTTTGCTAAACTCGTCCGAATCTCCTTAAACTTTAGGAATACACTCGGCTAGTCTGCCAAAGCCAAATCCTCGAATTTGAGATGAATCGAAACACTTTAAAAATGCGATGAAAATGACGTGTCGTTCCTCTGGTTACTTTTCAGGTGTTTGCTGAACTGGTCCAAATCTCTTTAAACTTTAATAATACATTCCGGGGGTCTGCCAAAACTCAATTCTCGAATTTGATATGAATCGGAAAACTAAAAATAGCGATGCAAATAGTATTTCGGCGCTGTAGTCACTGTTTCAGGTGTTTGCTGAACTCGTCAGAATCTCCTCATACTTTGATAGTACACTCGGTCAGTCTGAAAAAGCTAAATTCTCGAATTTGAGATGAATCGGAAAACTAAGAATAGCATGTCAGTGCTGTGGTCACTTTTTCAGGTGTTTGCTGAACTCGTCCGAATCTCCTTTAACTTTAGGAATACACTCGGCTAGTCTGCCAAAGCCAAATCCTCGAATTTGAGATGAATCGAAACACTTTAAAAATGCGATGAAAATGACGTGTTGTTGCTCTGGTCACTTTTTCAGGTGTTTGCTGAACTGGTCTAAATCTCTTTAAACTTTGGGAATACATTCCGGGGGTCTGCCAAAACTCAATTCTCGAATTTGAGATGAATCAAAAACTAAACATAAGGAAATTGACATGACGTTGCTCTGGTCACATTTTTGATGTTTGCTGAACTCGTCAGAATCTCCTCATACTTTGATAGTACACTCGGTCAGTCTGAAAAAGCTAAATTGTCGAATTTGAGATGAATCGAAAAACTAAAAATAGCATGTCAGTGCTGTGGTCACTTTTTCAGGTTTGCTGAACTCGTCCGAATCTCCTTAAACTTTAGGAATACACTCGGCTAGTCTGCCAAAGCCAAATCCTCGAATTTGAGATGAATCGAAACACTTTAAAAATGCGATGAAAATGACGTGTCGTTCCTCTGGTTACTTTTCAGGTGTTTCCTGAACTGGTCTAAATCTCTTTAAACTTTAATAATACATTCCGGGGGTCTGCCAAAACTCAATTCTCGAATTTGATATGAATCGGAAAACTAAAAATAGCGATGCAAATAGTACTTCGGTGCTGTAGTCACTGTTTCAGGTGTTTGCTGAACTCGTCAGAATCTCCTCATACTTTAATAGAACACTCGGTCAGTCTGAAAAAGCTAAATTGTCGAATTTGAGATGAATCGAAAAACTAAAAATAGCATGTCAGTGCTGTGGTCACTTTTTCAGGTGTTTGCTGAACTCGTCCGAATCTCCTTAAACTTTAGGAATACACTCGGCTAGTCTGCCAAAGCCAAATCCTCGAATTTGAGATGAATCAAAAACTAAACATAAGGAAATTGACATGACGTTGCCCTGGTCACATTTTTGATGTTTGATGAACCCCTTAGAATCTCCTCATACTTTAATAGAACACTCGGTCAGTCTGAAAAAGCTAAATTGTCGAATTTGAGATGAATCGAAAAACTTAAAATAGCATGTCAGTGCTGTGGTCACTTTTTCAGGTTTGCTGAACTCGTCCGAATCTCCTTAAACTTTAGGAATACACTCGGCTAGTCTGCCAAAGCCAAATCCTCGAATTGGAGATGAATCGAAACACTTTAAAAATGCGATGAAAATGACGTGTTGTTGCTCTGGTCACTTTTTCAGGTGTTTGCTGAACTGGTCTAAATCTCTTTAAACTTTAATAATACATTCCGGGGGTCTGCCAAAACTCAATTCTCGAATTTGAGATGAATCAAAAACTAAACATAAGGAAATTGACATGACGTTGCTCTGGTCACATTATTGATGTTTGCTGAACTTGTCAGAATCTCCTCGTACTTTGATAGTACACTCGGTCAGTCTGAAAAAGCTAAATTGTCGAATTTGAGATGAATCGAAAAACTAAAAATAGCATCAGTGCTGTGGTCACTTTTTCAGGTGGTTGCTAAACTCGTCCGAATCTCCTTAAACTTTAGGAATACACTCGGCTAGTCTGCCAAAGCCAAATCCT
Organism: Allacma fusca; assembly: GCA_947179485.1. Lineage (NCBI taxonomy): Eukaryota > Metazoa > Arthropoda > Collembola > Symphypleona > Sminthuridae > Allacma > Allacma fusca. The sequence goes on from OX359246.1 coordinate 51,127,459, forward strand.
CGAATTTGAGATGAATCGAAACACTTTAAAAATGCGATGAAAATGACGTGTCGTTCCTCTGGTTACTTTTCAGGTGTTTGCTGAACTGGTCTAAATCTCTTTAAACTTTAATAATACATTCCGGGGGTCTGCCAAAACTCAATTCTCGAATCTGATATGAATCGGAAAACTAAAAATAGCGATGCAAATAGTACTTCGGTGCTGTAGTCACTGTTTCAGGTGTTTGCTGAACTCGTCAGAATCTCCTCATACTTTAATAGAACACTCGGTCAGTCTGAAAAAGCTAAATTGTCGAATTTGAGATGAATCGAAAAACTAAAAATAGCATGTCATTGCTGTGGTCACTTTTTCAGGTGTTTGCTGAACTCGTCCGAATCTCCTTAAACTTTAGGAATACACTCGGCTAGTCTGCCAAAGCCAAATCCTCGAATTTGAGATGAATCAAAAACTAAACATAAGGAAATTGACATGACGTTGCTCTGGTCACATTTTTGATGTTTGCTGAACTCGTCAGAATCTCCTCATACTTTAATAGAACACTCGGTCAGTCTGAAAAAGCTAAATTGTCGAATTTGAGATGAATCGAAAAACTTAAAATAGCATGTCAGTGCTGTGGTCACTTTTTCAGGTGTTTGCTGAACTCGTCCGAATCTCCTTAAACTTTAGGAATACACTCAGGCAGTCTGCCAAAGCCAAATCCTCGAATTTGAGATGGATCGAGACACTTTAAAAATGCGATGAAAATGACGTGTTGTTGCTCTGGTCAATTTTTCAGGTGTTTGCTGAACTGGTCTAAATCTCTTTAAACTTTGGGAATACATTCCGGGGGTCTGCCAAAACTCAATTCTCGAATTTGAGATGAATCAAAAACTAAACATAAGGAAATTGACATGACGTTGCTCTGGTCACATTTTTGATGTTTGCTGAACTCGTCAGAATCTCCTCATACTTTGATAGTACACTCGGTCAGTCTGAAAAAGCTAAATTGTCGAATTTGAGATGAATCGAAAAACTAAAAATAGCATGTCAGTGCTGTGGTCACTTTTTCAGGTTTGCTGAACTCGTCCGAATCTCCTTAAACTTTAGGAATACACTCGGCTAGTCTGCCAAAGCCAAATCCTCGAATTTGAGATGAATCGAAACACTTTAAAAATGCGATGAAAATGACGTGTCGTTCCTCTGGTTACTTTTCAGGTGTTTCCTGAACTGGTCTAAATCTCTTTAAACTTTAATAATACATTCCGGGGGTCTGCCAAAACTCAATTCTCGAATTTGATATGAATCGGAAAACTAAAAATAGCGATGCAAATAGTACTTCGGTGCTGTAGTCACTGTTTCAGGTGTTTGCTGAACTCGTCAGAATCTCCTCATACTTTGATAGAACACTCGGTCAGTCTGAAAAAGCTAAATTGTCGAATTTCAGATGAATCGAAAAACTAAAAATAGCATGTCAGTGCTGTGGTCAGTTTTTCAGGTGTTTGCTGAACTCGTCCGAATCTCCTTAAACTTTAGGAATACACTCGGCTAGTCTGCCAAAGCCAAATCCTCGAATTTGAGATGAATCAAAAACTAAACTCAAGGAAATTGACATGACGTTGCCCTGGTCACATTTTTGATGTTTGATGAACCCCTTAGAATCTCCTCATACTTTAATAGAACACTCGGTCAGTCTGAAAAAGCTAAATTGTCGAATTTGAGATGAATCGAAAAACTTAAAATAGCATGTCAGTGCTGTGGTCACTTTTTCAGGTTTGCTGAACTCGTCCGAATCTCCTTAAACTTTAGGAATACACTCGGCTAGTCTGCCAAAGCCAAATCCTCGAATTTGAGATGAATCGAAACACTTTAAAAATGCGATGAAAATGACGTGTTGTTGCTCTGGTCACTTTTTCAGGTGTTTGCTGAACTGGTCTAAATCTCTTTAAACTTTGGGAATACATTCCGGGGGTCTGCCAAAACTCAATTCTCGAATTTGAGATGAATCAAAAACTAAACATAAGGAAATTGACATGACGTTGCTCTGGTCACATTATTGATGTTTGCTGAACTTGTCAGCATCTCCTCGTACTTTGATAAAACACTCGGTCAGTCTGAAAAAGCTAAATTGTCGAATTTGAGATGAATCGAAAAACTAAAAATAGCATCAGTGCTGTGGTCACTTTTTCAGGTGTTTGCTAAACTCGTCCGAATCTCCTTAAACTTTAGGAATACACTCGGCTAGTCTGCCAAAGCCAAATCCTCGAATTTGAGATGAATCGAAACACTTTAAAAATGCGATGAAAATGACGTGTCGTTCCTCTGGTTACTTTTCAGGTGTTTGCTGAACTGGTCCAAATCTCTTTAAACTTTAATAATACATTCCGGGGGTCTGCCAAAACTCAATTCTCGAATTTGATATGAATCGGAAAACTAAAAATAGCGATGCAAATAGTACTTCGGTGCTGTAGTCACTGTTTCAGGTGTTTGCTGAACTCGTCAGAATCTCCTCATACTTTGATAGTACACTCGGTCAGTCTGAAAAAGCTAAATTCTCGAATTTGAGATGAATCGGAAAACTAAGAATAGCATGTCAGTGCTGTGGTCACTTTTTCAGGTGTTTGCTGAACTCGTCCGAATCTCCTTAAACTTTAGGAATACACTCGGCTAGTCTGCCAAAGCCAAATCCTCGAATTGGAGATGAATCGAAACACTTTAAAAATGCGATGAAAATGACGTGTTGTTGCTCTGGTCACTTTTTCAGGTGTTTGCTGAACTGGTCTAAATCTCTTTAAACTTTAATAATACATTCCGGGGGTCTGCCAAAACTCAATTCTCGAATTTGAGATGAATCAAAAACTAAACATGAGGAAATTGACATGACGTTGCTCTGGTCACATTATTGATGTTTGCTGAACTTGTCAGAATCTCCTCGTACTTTGATAGTACACTCGGTCAGTCTGAAAAAGCTAAATTGTCGAATTTGAGATGAATCGAAAAACTAAAAATAGCATCAGTGCTGTGGTCACTTTTTCAGGTGGTTGCTAAACTCGTCCGAATCTCCTTAAACTTTAGGAATACACTCGGCTAGTCTGCCAAAGCCAAATCCTCGAATTTGAGATGAATCGAAACACTTTTAAAATGCGATGAAAATGACGTGTCGTTCCTCTGGTTACTTTTCAGGTGTTTGCTGAACTGGTCTAAATCTCTTTAAACTTTAATAATACATTCCGGGGGTCTGCCAAAACTCAATTCTCGAATCTGATATGAATCGGAAAACTAAAAATAGCGATGCAAATAGTACTTCGGTGCTGTAGTCACTGTTTCAGGTGTTTGCTGAACTCGTCAGAATCTCCTCATACTTTAATAGAACACTCGGTCAGTCTGAAAAAGCTAAATTGTCGAATTTGAGATGAATCGAAAAACTAAAAATAGCATGTCATTGCTGTGGTCACTTTTTCAGGTGTTTGCTGAACTCGTCCGAATCTCCTTAAACTTTAGGAATACACTCGGCTAGTCTGCCAAAGCCAAATCCTCGAATTTGAGATGAATCAAAAACTAAACATAAGGAAATTGACATGACGTTGCTCTGGTCACATTTTTGATGTTTGCTGAACTCGTCAGAATCTCCTCATACTTTAATAGAACACTCGGTCAGTCTGAAAAAGCTAAATTGTCGAATTTGAGATGAATCGAAAAACTTAAAATAGCATGTCAGTGCTGTGGTCACTTTTTCAGGTGTTTGCTGAACTCGTCCGAATCTCCTTAAACTTTAGGAATACACTCAGGCAGTCTGCCAAAGCCAAATCCTCGAATTTGAGATGGATCGAGACACTTTAAAAATGCGATGAAAATGACGTGTTGTTGCTCTGGTCAATTTTTCAGGTGTTTGCTGAACTGGTCTAAATCTCTTTAAACTTTGGGAATACATTCCGGGGGTCTGCCAAAACTCAATTCTCGAATTTGAGATGAATCAAAAACTAAACATAAGGAAATTGACATGACGTTGCTCTGGTCACATTATTGATGTTTGCTGAACTTGTCAGCATCTCCTCGTACTTTGATAAAACACTCGGTCAGTCTGAAAAAGCTAAATTGTCGAATTTGAGATGAATCGAAAAACTAAAAATAGCATCAGTGCTGTGGTCACTTTTTCAGGTGTTTGCTAAACTCGTCCGAATCTCCTTAAACTTTAGGAATACACTCGGCTAGTCTGCCAAAGCCAAATCCTCGAATTTGAGATGAATCGAAACACTTTAAAAATGCGATGAAAATGACGTGTCGTTCCTCTGGTTACTTTTCAGGTGTTTGCTGAACTGGTCCAAATCTCTTTAAACTTTAATAATACATTCCGGGGGTCTGCCAAAACTCAATTCTCGAATTTGATATGAATCGGAAAACTAAAAATAGCGATGCAAATAGTACTTCGGTGCTGTAGTCACTGTTTCAGGTGTTTGCTGAACTCGTCAGAATCTCCTCATACTTTGATAGTACACTCGGTCAGTCTGAAAAAGCTAAATTCTCGAATTTGAGATGAATCGGAAAACTAAGAATAGCATGTCAGTGCTGTGGTCACTTTTTCAGGTGTTTGCTGAACTCGTCCGAATCTCCTTAAACTTTAGGAATACACTCGGCTAGTCTGCCAAAGCCAAATCCTCGAATTGGAGATGAATCGAAACACTTTAAAAATGCGATGAAAATGACGTGTTGTTGCTCTGGTCACTTTTTCAGGTGTTTGCTGAACTGGTCTAAATCTCTTTAAACTTTAATAATACATTCCGGGGGTCTGCCAAAACTCAATTCTCGAATTTGAGATGAATCAAAAACTAAACATAAGGAAATTGACATGACGTTGCTCTGGTCACATTATTGATGTTTGCTGAACTTGTCAGAATCTCCTCGTACTTTGATAGTACACTCGGTCAGTCTGAAAAAGCTAAATTGTCGAATTTGAGATGAATCGAAAAACTAAAAATAGCATCAGTGCTGTGGTCACTTTTTCAGGTGGTTGCTAAACTCGTCCGAATCTCCTTAAACTTTAGGAATACACTCGGCTAGTCTGCCAAAGCCAAATCCTCGAATTTGAGATGAATCAAAAACTAAACTCAAGGAAATTGACATGACGTTGCCCTGGTCACATTTTTGATGTTTGATGAACCCCTTAGAATCTCCTCATACTTTAATAGAACACTCGGTCAGTCTGAAAAAGCTAAATTGTCGAATTTGAGATGAATCGAAAAACTTAAAATAGCATGTCAGTGCTGTGGTCACTTTTTCAGGTTTGCTGAACTCGTCCGAATCTCCTTAAACTTTAGGAATACACTCGGCTAGTCTGCCAAAGCCAAATCCTCGAATTTGAGATGAATCGAAACACTTTAAAAATGCGATGAAAATGACGTGTTGTTGCTCTGGTCACTTTTTCAGGTGTTTGCTGAACTGGTCTAAATCTCTTTAAACTTTGGGAATACATTCCGGGGGTCTGCCAAAACTCAATTCTCGAATTTGAGATGAATCAAAAACTAAACATAAGGAAATTGACATGACGTTGCTCTGGTCACATTATTGATGTTTGCTGAACTTGTCAGCATCTCCTCGTACTTTGATAAAACACTCGGTCAGTCTGAAAAAGCTAAATTGTCGAATTTGAGATGAATCGAAAAACTAAAAATAGCATCAGTGCTGTGGTCACTTTTTCAGGTGTTTGCTAAACTCGTCCGAATCTCCTTAAACTTTAGGAATACACTCGGCTAGTCTGCCAAAGCCAAATCCTCGAATTTGAGATGAATCGAAACACTTTAAAAATGCGATGAAAATGACGTGTCGTTCCTCTGGTTACTTTTCAGGTGTTTGCTGAACTGGTCCAAATCTCTTTAAACTTTAATAATACATTCCGGGGGTCTGCCCAAACTCAATTCTCGAATTTGATATGAATCCGAAAACTAAAAATAGCGATGCAAATAGTACTTCGGTGCTGTAGTCACTGTTTCAGGTGTTTGCTGAACTCGTCAGAATCTCCTCATACTTTGATAGTACACTCGGTCAGTCTGAAAAAGCTAAATTCTCGAATTTGAGATGAATCGGAAAACTAAGAATAGCATGTCAGTGCTGTGGTCACTTTTTCAGGTGTTTGCTGAACTCGTCCGAATCTCCTTAAACTTTAGGAATACACTCGGCTAGTCTGCCAAAGCCAAATCCTCGAATTGGAGATGAATCGAAACACTTTAAAAATGCGATGAAAATGACGTGTTGTTGCTCTGGTCACTTTTTCAGGTGTTTGCTGAACTGGTCTAAATCTCTTTAAACTTTAATAATACATTCCGGGGGTCTGCCAAAACTCAATTCTCGAATTTGAGATGAATCAAAAACTAAACATGAGGAAATTGACATGACGTTGCTCTGGTCACATTATTGATGTTTGCTGAACTTGTCAGAATCTCCTCGTACTTTGATAGTACACTCGGTCAGTCTGAAAAAGCTAAATTGTCGAATTTGAGATGAATCGAAAAACTAAAAATAGCATCAGTGCTGTGGTCACTTTTTCAGGTGGTTGCTAAACTCGTCCGAATCTCCTTAAACTTTAGGAATACACTCGGCTAGTCTGCCAAAGCCAAATCCTCGAATTTGAGATGAATCGAAACACTTTTAAAATGCGATGAAAATGACGTGTCGTTCCTCTGGTTACTTTTCAGGTGTTTGCTGAACTGGTCTAAATCTCTTTAAACTTTAATAATACATTCCGGGGGTCTGCCAAAACTCAATTCTCGAATCTGATATGAATCGGAAAACTAAAAATAGCGATGCAAATAGTACTTCGGTGCTGTAGTCACTGTTTCAGGTGTTTGCTGAACTCGTCAGAATCTCCTCATACTTTAATAGAACACTCGGTCAGTCTGAAAAAGCTAAATTGTCGAATTTGAGATGAATCGAAAAACTAAAAATAGCATGTCATTGCTGTGGTCACTTTTTCAGGTGTTTGCTGAACTCGTCCGAATCTCCTTAAACTTTAGGAATACACTCGGCTAGTCTGCCAAAGCCAAATCCTCGAATTTGAGATGAATCAAAAACTAAACATAAGGAAATTGACATGACGTTGCTCTGGTCACATTTTTGATGTTTGCTGAACTCGTCAGAATCTCCTCATACTTTAATAGAACACTCGGTCAGTCTGAAAAAGCTAAATTGTCGAATTTGAGATGAATCGAAAAACTTAAAATAGCATGTCAGTGCTGTGGTCACTTTTTCAGGTGTTTGCTGAACTCGTCCGAATCTCCTTAAACTTTAGGAATACACTCAGGCAGTCTGCCAAAGCCAAATCCTCGAATTTGAGATGGATCGAGACACTTTAAAAATGCGATGAAAATGACGTGTTGTTGCTCTGGTCAATTTTTCAGGTGTTTGCTGAACTGGTCTAAATCTCTTTAAACTTTGGGAATACATTCCGGGGGTCTGCCAAAACTCAATTCTCGAATTTGAGATGAATCAAAAACTAAACATAAGGAAATTGACATGACGTTGCTCTGGTCACATTATTGATGTTTGCTGAACTTGTCAGCATCTCCTCGTACTTTGATAAAACACTCGGTCAGTCTGAAAAAGCTAAATTGTCGAATTTGAGATGAATCGAAAAACTAAAAATAGCATCAGTGCTGTGGTCACTTTTTCAGGTGTTTGCTAAACTCGTCCGAATCTCCTTAAACTTTAGGAATACACTCGGCTAGTCTGCCAAAGCCAAATCCTCGAATTTGAGATGAATCGAAACACTTTAAAAATGCGATGAAAATGACGTGTCGTTCCTCTGGTTACTTTTCAGGTGTTTGCTGAACTGGTCCAAATCTCTTTAAACTTTAATAATACATTCCGGGGGTCTGCCAAAACTCAATTCTCGAATTTGATATGAATCGGAAAACTAAAAATAGCGATGCAAATAGTACTTCGGTGCTGTAGTCACTGTTTCAGGTGTTTGCTGAACTCGTCAGAATCTCCTCATACTTTGATAGTACACTCGGTCAGTCTGAAAAAGCTAAATTCTCGAATTTGAGATGAATCGGAAAACTAAGAATAGCATGTCAGTGCTGTGGTCACTTTTTCAGGTGTTTGCTGAACTCGTCCGAATCTCCTTAAACTTTAGGAATACACTCGGCTAGTCTGCCAAAGCCAAATCCTCGAATTGGAGATGAATCGAAACACTTTAAAAATGCGATGAAAATGACGTGTTGTTGCTCTGGTCACTTTTTCAGGTGTTTGCTGAACTGGTCTAAATCTCTTTAAACTTTAATAATACATTCCGGGGGTCTGCCAAAACTCAATTCTCGAATTTGAGATGAATCAAAAACTAAACATAAGGAAATTGACATGACGTTGCTCTGGTCACATTATTGATGTTTGCTGAACTTGTCAGAATCTCCTCGTACTTTGATAGTACACTCGGTCAGTCTGAAAAAGCTAAATTGTCGAATTTGAGATGAATCGAAAAACTAAAAATAGCATCAGTGCTGTGGTCACTTTTTCAGGTGGTTGCTAAACTCGTCCGAATCTCCTTAAACTTTAGGAATACACTCGGCTAGTCTGCCAAAGCCAAATCCTCGAATTTGAGATGAATCGAAACACTTTAAAAATGCGATGAAAATGACGTGTCGTTCCTCTGGTTACTTTTCAGGTGTTTGCTGAACTGGTCTAAATCTCTTTAAACTTTAATAATACATTCCGGGGGTCTGCCAAAACTCAATTCTCGAATCTGATATGAATCGGAAAACTAAAAATAGCGATGCAAATAGTACTTCGGTGCTGTAGTCACTGTTTCAGGTGTTTGCTGAACTCGTCAGAATCTCCTCATACTTTAATAGAACACTCGGTCAGTCTGAAAAAGCTAAATTGTCGAATTTGAGATGAATCGAAAAACTAAAAATAGCATGTCATTGCTGTGGTCACTTTTTCAGGTGTTTGCTGAACTCGTCCGAATCTCCTTAAACTTTAGGAATACACTCGGCTAGTCTGCCAAAGCCAAATCCTCGAATTTGAGATGAATCAAAAACTAAACATAAGGAAATTGACATGACGTTGCTCTGGTCACATTTTTGATGTTTGCTGAACTCGTCAGAATCTCCTCATACTTTAATAGAACACTCGGTCAGTCTGAAAAAGCTAAATTGTCGAATTTGAGATGAATCGAAAAACTTAAAATAGCATGTCAGTGCTGTGGTCACTTTTTCAGGTGTTTGCTGAACTCGTCCGAATCTCCTTAAACTTTAGGAATACACTCAGGCAGTCTGCCAAAGCCAAATCCTCGAATTTGAGATGGATCGAGACACTTTAAAAATGCGATGAAAATGACGTGTTGTTGCTCTGGTCAATTTTTCAGGTGTTTGCTGAACTGGTCTAAATCTCTTTAAACTTTGGGAATACATTCCGGGGGTCTGCCAAAACTCAATTCTCGAATTTGAGATGAATCAAAAACTAAACATAAGGAAATTGACATGACGTTGCTCTGGTCACATTTTTGATGTTTGCTGAACTTGTCAGAATCTCCTCATACTTTGATAGTACACTCGGTCAGTCTGAAAAAGCTAAATTGTCGAATTTGAGATGAATCGAAAAACTAAAAATAGCATGTCAGTGCTGTGGTCACTTTTTCAGGTGTTTGCTGAACTCGTCCGAATCTCCTTAAACTTTAGGAATACACTCGGCTAGTCTGCCAAAGCCAAATCCTCGAATTTGAGATGAATCGAAACACTAAAAATGCGATGAAAATGACGTGTCGTTCCTCTGGTTACTTTTCAGGTGTTTGCTGAACTGGTCTAAATCTCTTTAAACTTTAATAATACATTCCGGTGGTCTGCCAAAACTCAATTCTCGAATCTGATATGAATCGGAAAACTAAAAATAGCGATGCAAATAGTACTTCGGTGCTGTAGTCACTGTTTCAGGTGTTTGCTGAACTCGTCAGAATCTCCTCATACTTTAATAGAACACTCGGTCAGTCTGAAAAAGCTAAATTGTCGAATTTGAGATGAATCGAAAAACTAAAAATAGCATGTCAGTGCTGTGGTCACTTTTTCAGGTGTTTGCTGAACTCGTCCGAATCTCCTTAAACTTTAGGAATACACTCGGCTAGTCTGCCAAAGCCAAATCCTCGAATTTGAGATGAATCAAAAACTAAACATAAGGAAATTGACATGACGTTGCTCTGGTCACATTTTTGATGTTTGCTGAACTCGTCAGAATCTCCTCATACTTTAATAGAACACTCGGTCAGTCTGAAAAAGCTAAATATTCGAATTTGAGATGAATCGAAAAACTAAAAATAGCATGTCAGTGCTGTGGTCACTTTTTCAGGTGTTTGCTGAACTCGTCCGAATCTCCTTAAACTTTAGGAATACACTCGGCTAGTCTGCCAAAGCCAAATCCTCGAATTTGAGATGAATCAAAAACTAAACATAAGGAAATTGACATGACGTTGCTCTGGTCACATTTTTGATGTTTGCTGAACTCGTCAGAATCTCCTCATACTTTAATAGAACACTCGGTCAGTCTGAAAAAGCTAAATTGTCGAATTTGAGATGAATCGAAAAACTTAAAATAGCATGTCAGTGCTGTGGTCACTTTTTCAGGTGTTTGCTGAACTCGTCCGAATCTCCTTAAACTTTAGGAATACACTCAGGCAGTCTGCCAAAGCCAAATCCTCGAATTTGAGATGGATCGAGACACTTTAAAAATGCGATGAAAATGACGTGTCGTTGCTCTGGTCAATTTTTCAGGTGTTTGCTGAACTGGTCTAAATCTCTTTAAACTTTGGGAATACATTCCGGGGGTCTGCCAAAACTCAATTCTCGAATTTGAGATGAATCAAAAACTAAACATAAGGAAATTGACATGACGTTGCTCTGGTCACATTTTTGATGTTTGCTGAACTCGTCAGAATCTCCTCATACTTTAATAGAACACTCGGTCAGTCTGAAAAAGCTAAATTGTCGAATTTGAGATGAATCGAAAAACTAAAAATAGCATGTCATTGCTGTGGTCACTTTTTCAGGTGTTTGCTGAACTCGTCCGAATCTCCTTAAACTTTAGGAATACACTCGGCTAGTCTGCCAAAGCCAAATCCTCGAATTTGAGATGAATCAAAAACTAAACATAAGGAAATTGACATGACGTTGCTCTGGTCACATTTTTGATGTTTGCTTAACTCGTCAGAATCTCCTCATACTTTAATAGAACACTCGGTCAGTCTGAAAAAGCTAAATTGTCGAATTTGAGATGAATCGAAAAACTTAAAATAGCATGTCAGTGCTGTGGTCACTTTTTCAGGTGTTTGCTGAACTCGTCCGAATCTCCTTAAACTTTAGGAATACACTCAGGCAGTCTGCCAAAGCCAAATCCTCGAATTTGAGATGGATCGAGACACTTTAAAAATGCGATGAAAATGACGTGTTGTTGCTCTGGTCAATTTTTCAGGTGTTTGCTGAACTGGTCTAAATCTCTTTAAACTTTGGGAATACATTCCGGGGGTCTGCCAAAACTCAATTCTCGAATTTGAGATGAATCAAAAACTAAACATAAGGAAATTGACATGACGTTGCTCTGGTCACATTTTTGATGTTTGCTGAACTTGTCAGAATCTCCTCATACTTTGATAGTACACTCGGTCAGTCTGAAAAAGCTAAATTGTCGAATTTGAGATGAATCGAAAAACTAAAAATAGCATGTCAGTGCTGTGGTCACTTTTTCAGGTGTTTGCTGAACTCGTCCGAATCTCCTTAAACTTTAGGAATACACTCGGCTAGTCTGCCAAAGCCAAATCCTCGAATTTGAGATGAATCGAAACACTAAAAATGCGATGAAAATGACGTGTCGTTCCTCTGGTTACTTTTCAGGTGTTTGCTGAACTGGTCTAAATCTCTTTAAACTTTAATAATACATTCCGGTGGTCTGCCAAAACTCAATTCTCGAATCTGATATGAATCGGAAAACTAAAAATAGCGATGCAAATAGTACTTCGGTGCTGTAGTCACTGTTTCAGGTGTTTGCTGAACTCGTCAGAATCTCCTCATACTTTAATAGAACACTCGGTCAGTCTGAAAAAGCTAAATTGTCGAATTTGAGATGAATCGAAAAACTAAAAATAGCATGTCAGTGCTGTGGTCACTTTTTCAGGTGTTTGCTGAACTCGTCCGAATCTCCTTAAACTTTAGGAATACACTCGGCTAGTCTGCCAAAGCCAAATCCTCGAATTTGAGATGAATCAAAAACAAAACATAAGGAAATTGACATGACGTTGCTCTGGTCACATTTTTGATGTTTGCTGAACTCGTCAGAATCTCCTCATACTTTAATAGAACACTCGGTCAGTCTGAAAAAGCTAAATATTCGAATTTGAGATGAATCGAAAAACTAAAAATAGCATGTCAGTGCTGTGGTCACTTTTTCAGGTGTTTGCTGAACTCGTCCGAATCTCCTTAAACTTTAGGAATACACTCGGCTAGTCTGCCAAAGCCAAATCCTCGAATTTGAGATGAATCAAAAACTAAACATAAGGAAATTGACATGACGTTGCTCTGGTCACATTTTTGATGTTTGCTGAACTCGTCAGAATCTCCTCATACTTTAATAGAACACTCGGTCAGTCTGAAAAAGCTAAATTGTCGAATTTGAGATGAATCGAAAAACTTAAAATAGCATGTCAGTGCTGTGGTCACTTTTTCAGGTGTTTGCTGAACTCGTCCGAATCTCCTTAAACTTTAGGAATACACTCAGGCAGTCTGCCAAAGCCAAATCCTCGAATTTGAGATGGATCGAGACACTTTAAAAATGCGATGAAAATGACGTGTTGTTGCTCTGGTCAATTTTTCAGGTGTTTGCTGAACTGGTCTAAATCTCTTTAAACTTTGGGAATACATTCCGGGGGTCTGCCAAAACTCAATTCTCGAATTTGAGATGAATCAAAAACTAAACATAAGGAAATTGACATGACGTTGCTCTGGTCACATTTTTGATGTTTGCTGAACTTGTCAGAATCTCCTCATACTTTGATAGTACACTCGGTCAGTCTGAAAAAGCTAAATTGTCGAATTTGAGATGAATCGAAAAACTAAAAATAGCATGTCAGTGCTGTGGTCACTTTTTCAGGTGTTTGCTGAACTCGTCCGAATCTCCTTAAACTTTAGGAATACACTCGGCTAGTCTGCCAAAGCCAAATCCTCGAATTTGAGATGAATCGAAACACTAAAAATGCGATGAAAATGACGTGTCGTTCCTCTGGTTACTTTTCAGGTGTTTGCTGAACTGGTCTAAATCTCTTTAAACTTTAATAATACATTCCGGGGGTCTGCCAAAACTCAATTCTCGAATCTGATATGAATCGGAAAACTAAAAATAGCGATGCAAATAGTACTTCGGTGCTGTAGTCACTGTTTCAGGTGTTTGCTGAACTCGTCAGAATCTCCTCATACTTTAATAGAACACTCGGTCAGTCTGAAAAAGCTAAATTGTCGAATTTGAGATGAATCGAAAAACTAAAAATAGCATGTCATTGCTGTGGTCACTTTTTCAGGTGTTTGCTGAACTCGTCCGAATCTCCTTAAACTTTAGGAATACACTCGGCTAGTCTGCCAAAGCCAAATCCTCGAATTTGAGATGAATCAAAAACTAAACATAAGGAAATTGACATGACGTTGCTCTGGTCACATTTTTGATGTTTGCTGAACTCGTCAGAATCTCCTCATACTTTAATAGAACACTCGGTCAGTCTGAAAAAGCTAAATTGTCGAATTTGAGATGAATCGAAAAACTTAAAATAGCATGTCAGTGCTGTGGTCACTTTTTCAGGTGTTTGCTGAACTCGTCCGAATCTCCTTAAACTTTAGGAATACACTCAGGCAGTCTGCCAAAGCCAAATCCTCGAATTTGAGATGGATCGAGACACTTTAAAAATGCGATGAAAATGACGTGTTGTTGCTCTGGTCAATTTTTCAGGTGTTTGCTGAACTGGTCTAAATCTCTTTAAACTTTGGGAATACATTCCGGGGGTCTGCCAAAACTCAATTCTCGAATTTGAGATGAATCAAAAACTAAACATAAGGAAATTGACATGACGTTGCTCTGGTCACATTTTTGATGTTTGCTGAACTTGTCAGAATCTCCTCATACTTTGATAGTACACTCGGTCAGTCTGAAAAAGCTAAATTGTCGAATTTGAGATGAATCGAAAAACTAAAAATAGCATGTCAGTGCTGTGGTCACTTTTTCAGGTGTTTGCTGAACTCGTCCGAATCTCCTTAAACTTTAGGAATACACTCGGCTAGTCTGCCAAAGCCAAATCCTCGAATTTGAGATGAATCGAAACACTAAAAATGCGATGAAAATGACGTGTCGTTCCTCTGGTTACTTTTCAGGTGTTTGCTGAACTGGTCTAAATCTCTTTAAACTTTAATAATACATTCCGGGGGTCTGCCAAAACTCAATTCTCGAATCTGATATGAATCGGAAAACTAAAAATAGCGATGCAAATAGTACTTCGGTGCTGTAGTCACTGTTTCAGGTGTTTGCTGAACTCGTCAGAATCTCCTCATACTTTAATAGAACACTCGGTCAGTCTGAAAAAGCTAAATTGTCGAATTTGAGATGAATCGAAAAACTAAAAATAGCATGTCATTGCTGTGGTCACTTTTTCAGGTGTTTGCTGAACTCGTCCGAATCTCCTTAAACTTTAGGAATACACTCGGCTAGTCTGCCAAAGCCAAATCCTCGAATTTGAGATGAATCAAAAACTAAACATAAGGAAATTGACATGACGTTGCTCTGGTCACATTTTTGATGTTTGCTGAACTCGTCAGAATCTCCTCATACTTTAATAGAACACTCGGTCAGTCTGAAAAAGCTAAATTGTCGAATTTGAGATGAATCGAAAAACTTAAAATAGCATGTCAGTGCTGTGGTCACTTTTTCAGGTGTTTGCTGAACTCGTCCGAATCTCCTTAAACTTTAGGAATACACTCAGGCAGTCTGCCAAAGCCAAATCCTCGAATTTGAGATGGATCGAGACACTTTAAAAATGCGATGAAAATGACGTGTTGTTGCTCTGGTCAATTTTTCAGGTGTTTGCTGAACTGGTCCGAATCTCCTTAAACTTTAGGAATACACTCGGCTAGTCTGCCAAAGCCAAATCCTCGAATTTGAGATGAATCAAAAACTAAACATAAGGAAATTGACATGACGTTGCTCTGGTCACATTTTTGATGTTTGCTGAACTCGTCAGAATCTCCTCATACTTTAATAGAACACTCGGTCAGTCTGAAAAAGCTAAATTGTCGAATTTGAGATGAATCGAAAAACTAAAAATAGCATGTCAGTGCTGTGGTCACTTTTTCAGGTGTTTGCTGAACTTGTCCGAATCTCCTTAAACTTTAGGAATACACTCGGCTAGTCTGCCAAAGCCAAATCCTCGAATTTGAGATGAATCGAAACACTAAAAATGCGATGAAAATGACGTGTCGTTCCTCTGGTTACTTTTCAGGTGTTTGCTGAACTGGTCTAAATCTCTTTAAACTTTAATAATACATTCCGGGGGTCTGCCAAAACTCAATTCTCGAATCTGATATGAATCGGAAAACTAAAAATAGCGATGCAAATAGTACTTCGGTGCTGTAGTCACTGTTTCAGGTGTTTGCTGAACTCGTCAGAATCTCCTCATACTTTAATAGAACACTCGGTCAGTCTGAAAAAGCTAAATTGTCGAATTTGAGATGAATCGAAAAACTAAAAATAGCATGTCATTGCTGTGGTCACTTTTTCAGGTGTTTGCTGAACTCGTCCGAATCTCCTTAAACTTTAGGAATACACTCGGCTAGTCTGCCAAAGCCAAATCCTCGAATTTGAGATGAATCAAAAACTAAACATAAGGAAATTGACATGACGTTGCTCTGGTCACATTTTTGATGTTTGTTGAACTCGTCAGAATCTCCTCATACTTTAATAGAACACTCGGTCAGTCTGAAAAAGCTAAATTGTCGAATTTGAGATGAATCGAAAAACTAAAAATAGCATGTCAGTGCTGTGGTCACTTTTTCAGGTGTTTGCTGAACTCGTCCGAATCTCCTTAAACTTTAGGAATACACTCAGGCAGTCTGCCAAAGCCAAATCCTCGAATTTGAGATGGATCGAGACACTTTAAAAATGCGATGAAAATGACGTGTTGTTGCTCTGGTCAATTTTTCAGGTGTTTGCTGAACTGGTCTAAATCTCTTTAAACTTTGGGAATACATTCCGGGGGTCTGCCAAAACTCAATTCTCGAATTTGAGATGAATCAAAAACTAAACATAAGGAAATTGACTTGACGTTGCTCTGGTCACATTTTTGATGTTTGCTGAACTTGTCAGAATCTCCTCATACTTTGATAGTACACTCGGTCAGTCTGAAAAAGCTAAATTGTCGAATTTGAGATGAATCGAAAAACTAAAAATAGCATGTCAGTGCTGTGGTCACTTTTTCAGGTGTTTGCTGAACTCGTCCGAATCTCCTTAAACTTTAGGAATACACTCGGCTAGTCTGCCAAAGCCAAATCCTCGAATTTGAGATGAATCGAAACACTAAAAATGCGATGAAAATGACGTGTCGTTCCTCTGGTTACTTTTCAGGTGTTTGCTGAACTGGTCTAAATCTCTTTAAACTTTAATAATACATTCCGGGGGTCTGCCAAAACTCAATTCTCGAATTTTATATGAATCGGAAAACTAAAAATAGCGATGCAAATAGTAC
Source organism: Allacma fusca (assembly GCA_947179485.1). NCBI lineage: Eukaryota > Metazoa > Arthropoda > Collembola > Symphypleona > Sminthuridae > Allacma > Allacma fusca. The sequence goes on from OX359246.1 coordinate 51,144,185, forward strand.
TTCGGTGCTGTAGTCACTGTTTCAGGTGTTTGCTGAACTCGTCAGAATCTCCTCATACTTTAATAGAACACTCGGTCAGTCTGAAAAAGCTAAATTGTCGAATTTGAGATGAATCGAAAAACTAAAAATAGCATGTCAGTGCTGTGGTCACTTTTTCAGGTGTTTGCTGAACTCGTCCGAATCTCCTTAAACTTTAGGAATACACTCGGCTAGTCTGCCAAAGCCAAATCCTCGAATTTGAGATGAATCAAAAACTAAACATAAGGAAATTGACATGACGTTGCTCTGGTCACATTTTTGATGTTTGCTGAACTCGTCAGAATCTCCTCATACTTTAATAGAACACTCGGTCAGTCTGAAAAAGCTAAATATTCGAATTTGAGATGAATCGAAAAACTAAAAATAGCATGTCAGTGCTGTGGTCACTTTTTCAGGTGTTTGCTGAACTCGTCCGAATCTCCTTAAACTTTAGGAATACACTCGGCTAGTCTGCCAAAGCCAAATCCTCGAATTTGAGATGAATCGAAACACTAAAAATGCGATGAAAATGACGTGTCGTTCCTCTGGTTACTTTTCAGGTGTTTGCTGAACTGGTCTAAATCTCTTTAAACTTTAATAATACATTCCGGGGGTCTGCCAAAACTCAATTCTCGAATCTGATATGAATCGGAAAACTAAAAATAGCGATGCAAATAATACTTCGGTGCTGTAGTCACTGTTTCAGGTGTTTGCTGAACTCGTCAGAATCTCCTCATACTTTAATAGAACACTCGGTCAGTCTGAAAAAGCTAAATTGTCGAATTTGAGATGAATCGAAAAACTAAAAATAGCATGTCATTGCTGTGGTCACTTTTTCTGGTGTTTGCTGAACTCGTCCGAATCTCCTTAAACTTTAGGAATACACTCGGCTAGTCTGCCAAAGCCAAATCCTCGAATTTGAGATGAATCAAAAACTAAACATAAGGAAATTGACATGACGTTGCTCTGGTCACATTTTTGATGTTTGCTGAACTCGTCAGAATCTCCTCATACTTTAATAGAACACTCGGTCAGTCTGAAAAAGCTAAATTGTCGAATTTGAGATGAATCGAAAAACTAAAAATAGCATGTCAGTGCTGTGGTCACTTTTTCAGGTGTTTGCTGAACTCGTCCGAATCTCCTTAAACTTTAGGAATACACTCAGGCAGTCTGCCAAAGCCAAATCCTCGAATTTGAGATGGATCGAGACACTTTAAAAATGCGATGAAAATGACGTGTTGTTGCTCTGGTCAATTTTTCAGGTGTTTGCTGAACTGGTCTAAATCTCTTTAAACTTTGGGAATACATTCCGGGGGTCTGCCAAAACTCAATTCTCGAATTTGAGATGAATCAAAAACTAAACATAAGGAAATTGACTTGACGTTGCTCTGGTCACATTTTTGATGTTTGCTGAACTTGTCAGAATCTCCTCATACTTTGATAGTACACTCGGTCAGTCTGAAAAAGCTAAATTGTCGAATTTGAGATGAATCGAAAAACTAAAAATAGCATGTCAGTGCTGTGGTCACTTTTTCAGGTGTTTGCTGAACTCGTCCGAATCTCCTTAAACTTTAGGAATACACTCGGCTAGTCTGCCAAAGCCAAATCCTCGAATTTGAGATGAATCGAAACACTAAAAATGCGATGAAAATGACGTGTCGTTCCTCTGGTTACTTTTCAGGTGTTTGCTGAACTGGTCTAAATCTCTTTAAACTTTAATAATACATTCCGGGGGTCTGCCAAAACTCAATTCTCGAATTTTATATGAATCGGAAAACTAAAAATAGCGATGCAAATAGTACTTCGGTGCTGTAGTCACTGTTTCAGGTGTTTGCTGAACTCGTCAGAATCTCCTCATACTTTAATAGAACACTCGGTCAGTCTGAAAAAGCTAAATTGTCGAATTTGAGATGAATCGAAAAACTAAAAATAGCATGTCAGTGCTGTGGTCACTTTTTCAGGTGTTTGCTGAACTCGTCCGAATCTCCTTAAACTTTAGGAATACACTCGGCTAGTCTGCCAAAGCCAAATCCTCGAATTTGAGATGAATCAAAAACTAAACATAAGGAAATTGACATGACGTTGCTCTGGTCACATTTTTGATGTTTGCTGAACTCGTCAGAATCTCCTCATACTTTAATAGAACACTCGGTCAGTCTGAAAAAGCTAAATATTCGAATTTGAGATGAATCGAAAAACTAAAAATAGCATGTCAGTGCTGTGGTCACTTTTTCAGGTGTTTGCTGAACTCGTCCGAATCTCCTTAAACTTTAGGAATACACTCGGCTAGTCTGCCAAAGCCAAATCCTCGAATTTGAGATGAATCGAAACACTAAAAATGCGATGAAAATGACGTGTCGTTCCTCTGGATACTTTTCAGGTGTTTGCTGAACTGGTCTAAATCTCTTTAAACTTTAATAATACATTCCGGGGGTCTGCCAAAACTCAATTCTCGAATCTGATATGAATCGGAAAACTAAAAATAGCGATGCAAATAGTACTTCGGTGCTGTAGTCACTGTTTCAGGTGTTTGCTGAACTCGTCAGAATCTCCTCATACTTTAATAGAACACTCGGTCAGTCTGAAAAAGCTAAATTGTCGAATTTGAGATGAATCGAAAAACTAAAAATAGCATGTCATTGCTGTGGTCACTTTTTCAGGTGTTTGCTGAACTCGTCCGAATCTCCTTAAACTTTAGGAATACACTCGGCTAGTCTGCCAAAGCCAAATCCTCGAATTTGAGATGAATCAAAAACTAAACATAAGGAAATTGACATGACGTTGCTCTGGTCACATTTTTGATGTTTGCTGAACTCGTCAGAATCTCCTCATACTTTAATAGAACACTCGGTCAGTCTGAAAAAGCTAAATTGTCGAATTTGAGATGAATCGAAAAACTTAAAATAGCATGTCAGTGCTGTGGTCACTTTTTCAGGTGTTTGCTGAACTCGTCCGAATCTCCTTAAACTTTAGGAATACACTCAGGCAGTCTGCCAAAGCCAAATCCTCGAATTTGAGATGGATCGAGACACTTTAAAAATGCGATGAAAATGACGTGTTGTTGCTCTGGTCAATTTTTCAGGTGTTTGCTGAACTGGTCTAAATCTCTTTAAACTTTGGGAATACATTCCGGGGGTCTGCCAAAACTCAATTCTCGAATTTGAGATGAATCAAAAACTAAACATAAGGAAATTGACATGACGTTGCTCTGGTCACATTTTTGATGTTTGCTGAACTTGTCAGAATCTCCTCATACTTTGATAGTACACTCGGTCAGTCTGAAAAAGCTAAATTGTCGAATTTGAGATGAATCGAAAAACTAAAAATAGCATGTCAGTGCTGTGGTCACTTTTTCAGGTGTTTGCTGAACTCGTCCGAATCTCCTTAAACTTTAGGAATACACTCGGCTAGTCTGCCAAAGCCAAATCCTCGAATTTGAGATGAATCGAAACACTAAAAATGCGATGAAAATGACGTGTCGTTCCTCTGGTTACTTTTCAGGTGTTTGCTGAACTGGTCTAAATCTCTTTAAACTTTAATAATACATTCCGGGGGTCTGCCAAAACTCAATTCTCGAATCTGATATGAATCGGAAAACTAAAAATAGCGATGCAAATAGTACTTCGGTGCTGTAGTCACTGTTTCAGGTGTTTGCTGAACTCGTCAGAATCTCCTCATACTTTAATAGAACACTCGGTCAGTCTGAAAAAGCTAAATTGTCGAATTTGAGATGAATCGAAAAACTAAAAATAGCATGTCATTGCTGTGGTCACTTTTTCAGGTGTTTGCTGAACTCGTCCGAATCTCCTTAAACTTTAGGAATACACTCGGCTAGTCTGCCAAAGCCAAATCCTCGAATTTGAGATGAATCAAAAACTAAACATAAGGAAATTGACATGACGTTGCTCTGGTCACATTTTTGATGTTTGCTGAACTCGTCAGAATCTCCTCATACTTTAATAGAACACTCGGTCAGTCTGAAAAAGCTAAATTGTCGAATTTGAGATGAATCGAAAAACTTAAAATAGCATGTCAGTGCTGTGGTCACTTTTTCAGGTGTTTGCTGAACTCGTCCGAATCTCCTTAAACTTTAGGAATACACTCAGGCAGTCTGCCAAAGCCAAATCCTCGAATTTGAGATGGATCGAGACACTTTAAAAATGCGATGAAAATGACGTGTTGTTGCTCTGGTCAATTTTTCAGGTGTTTGCTGAACTGGTCTAAATCTCTTTAAACTTTGGGAATACATTCCGGGGGTCTGCCAAAACTCAATTCTCGAATTTGAGATGAATCAAAAACTAAACATAAGGAAATTGACTTGACGTTGCTCTGGTCACATTTTTGATGTTTGCTGAACTTGTCAGAATCTCCTCATACTTTGATAGTACACTCGGTCAGTCTGAAAAAGCTAAATTGTCGAATTTGAGATGAATCGAAAAACTAAAAATAGCATGTCAGTGCTGTGGTCACTTTTTCAGGTGTTTGCTGAACTCGTCCGAATCTCCTTAAACTTTAGGAATACACTCGGCTAGTCTGCCAAAGCCAAATCCTCGAATTTGAGATGAATCGAAACACTAAAAATGCGATGAAAATGACGTGTCGTTCCTCTGGTTACTTTTCAGGTGTTTGCTGAACTGGTCTAAATCTCTTTAAACTTTAATAATACATTCCGGGGGTCTGCCAAAACTCAATTCTCGAATCTGATATGAATCGGAAAACTAAAAATAGCGATGCAAATAGTACTTCGGTGCTGTAGTCACTGTTTCAGGTGTTTGCTGAACTCGTCAGAATCTCCTCATACTTTAATAGAACACTCGGTCAGTCTGAAAAAGCTAAATTGTCGAATTTGAGATGAATCGAAAAACTAAAAATAGCATGTCATTGCTGTGGTCACTTTTTCAGGTGTTTGCTGAACTCGTCCGAATCTCCTTAAACTTTAGGAATACACTCGGCTAGTCTGCCAAAGCCAAATCCTCGAATTTGAGATGAATCAAAAACTAAACATAAGGAAATTGACATGACGTTGCTCTGGTCACATTTTTGATGTTTGCTGAACTCGTCAGAATCTCCTCATACTTTAATAGAACACTCGGTCAGTCTGAAAAAGCTAAATTGTCGAATTTGAGATGAATCGAAAAACTTAAAATAGCATGTCAGTGCTGTGGTCACTTTTTCAGGTGTTTGCTGAACTCGTCCGAATCTCCTTAAACTTTAGGAATACACTCAGGCAGTCTGCCAAAGCCAAATCCTCGAATTTGAGATGGATCGAGACACTTTAAAAATGCGATGAAAATGACGTGTTGTTGCTCTGGTCAATTTTTCAGGTGTTTGCTGAACTGGTCCGAATCTCCTTAAACTTTAGGAATACACTCGGCTAGTCTGCCAAAGCCAAATCCTCGAATTTGAGATGAATCAAAAACTAAACATAAGGAAATTGACATGACGTTGCTCTGGTCACATTTTTGATGTTTGCTGAACTCGTCAGAATCTCCTCATACTTTAATAGAACACTCGGTCAGTCTGAAAAAGCTAAATTGTCGAATTTGAGATGAATCGAAAAACTAAAAATAGCATGTCAGTGCTGTGGTCACTTTTTTAGGTGTTTGCTGAACTTGTCCGAATCTCCTTAAACTTTAGGAATACACTCGGCTAGTCTGCCAAAGCCAAATCCTCGAATTTGAGATGAATCGAAACACTAAAAATGCGATGAAAATGACGTGTCGTTCCTCTGGTTACTTTTCAGGTGTTTGCTGAACTGGTCTAAATCTCTTTAAACTTTAATAATACATTCCGGGGGTCTGCCAAAACTCAATTCTCGAATCTGATATGAATCGGAAAACTAAAAATAGCGATGCAAATAGTACTTCGGTGCTGTAGTCACTGTTTCAGGTGTTTGCTGAACTCGTCAGAATCTCCTCATACTTTAATAGAACACTCGGTCAGTCTGAAAAAGCTAAATTGTCGAATTTGAGATGAATCGAAAAACTAAAAATAGCATGTCATTGCTGTGGTCACTTTTTCAGGTGTTTGCTGAACTCGTCCGAATCTCCTTAAACTTTAGGAATACACTCGGCTAGTCTGCCAAAGCCAAATCCTCGAATTTGAGATGAATCAAAAACTAAACATAAGGAAATTGACATGACGTTGCTCTGGTCACATTTTTGATGTTTGCTGAACTCGTCAGAATCTCCTCATACTTTAATAGAACACTCGGTCAGTCTGAAAAAGCTAAATTGTCGAATTTGAGATGAATCGAAAAACTTAAAATAGCATGTCAGTGCTGTGGTCACTTTTTCAGGTGTTTGCTGAACTCGTCCGAATCTCCTTAAACTTTAGGAATACACTCAGGCAGTCTGCCAAAGCCAAATCCTCGAATTTGAGATGGATCGAGACACTTTAAAAATGCGATGAAAATGACGTGTTGTTGCTCTGGTCAATTTTTCAGGTGTTTGCTGAACTGGTCTAAATCTCTTTAAACTTTGGGAATACATTCCGGGGGTCTGCCAAAACTCAATTCTCGAATTTGAGATGAATCAAAAACTAAACATAAGGAAATTGACTTGACGTTGCTCTGGTCACATTTTTGATGTTTGCTGAACTTGTCAGAATCTCCTCATACTTTGATAGTACACTCGGTCAGTCTGAAAAAGCTAAATTGTCGAATTTGAGATGAATCGAAAAACTAAAAATAGCATGTCAGTGCTGTGGTCACTTTTTCAGGTGTTTGCTGAACTCGTCCGAATCTCCTTAAACTTTAGGAATACACTCGGCTAGTCTGCCAAAGCCAAATCCTCGAATTTGAGATGAATCGAAACACTAAAAATGCGATGAAAATGACGTGTCGTTCCTCTGGTTACTTTTCAGGTGTTTGCTGAACTGGTCTAAATCTCTTTAAACTTTAATAATACATTCCGGGGGTCTGCCAAAACTCAATTCTCGAATCTGATATGAATCGGAAAACTAAAAATAGCGATGCAAATAGTACTTCGGTGCTGTAGTCACTGTTTCAGGTGTTTGCTGAACTCGTCAGAATCTCCTCATACTTTAATAGAACACTCGGTCAGTCTGAAAAAGCTAAATTGTCGAATTTGAGATGAATCGAAAAACTAAAAATAGCATGTCATTGCTGTGGTCACTTTTTCAGGTGTTTGCTGAACTCGTCCGAATCTCCTTAAACTTTAGGAATACACTCGGCTAGTCTGCCAAAGCCAAATCCTCGAATTTGAGATGAATCAAAAACTAAACATAAGGAAATTGACATGACGTTGCTCTGGTCACATTTTTGATGTTTGCTGAACTCGTCAGAATCTCCTCATACTTTAATAGAACACTCGGTCAGTCTGAAAAAGCTAAATTGTCGAATTTGAGATGAATCGAAAAACTTAAAATAGCATGTCAGTGCTGTGGTCACTTTTTCAGGTGTTTGCTGAACTCGTCCGAATCTCCTTAAACTTTAGGAATACACTCAGGCAGTCTGCCAAAGCCAAATCCTCGAATTTGAGATGGATCGAGACACTTTAAAAATGCGATGAAAATGACGTGTTGTTGCTCTGGTCAATTTTTCAGGTGTTTGCTGGACTGGTCCGAATCTCCTTAAACTTTAGGAATACACTCGGCTAGTCTGCCAAAGCCAAATCCTCGAATTTGAGATGAATCAAAAACTTGAATAGCGATAAAAATGACGTGTCGTTTCTGTGGTCACTTTTTCGGTTTTTTTCTGAACTCGTCCGATTCTCCTCAAACTTTGGGAATACACTCGGGCAGTCTGCCAAAGCTCAATTCTCGAATTTGAGGTGAATCGAAAACCTTTAAAAATAGCGATGAAAATGACGTGCCGTTGCTCTGGTCACTTTTTTAAGGGTTTCCGGAACTCGTCCGATTCTCCTCAAACTTTGGGAATACTATCGGGCAGTCTGCTAAAGCTCAATTCTCGAATTTGAGGTGAATCGAAAAACTTAAAAAATAGCGATGAAAATGACGTGCCGTTGCACTGGCCAATTTTTCAAGGGTTTCCTGAACTCGTCCGAATCCCCTCAAATTTTGGGAATACATTTGGGCAGTCTGACAAAGCTCATATCTCGAATTTGAGGTGAATCGAAAAACTTTAAAAATAGCGATAAAAATGACGTGTCGTTTCTGTGGTCACTTTTTCGGTTTTTTTCTGAACTCGTCCGATTCTCCTCAAACTTTGGGAATACACTCGGGCAGTCTGCCAAAGCTCAATTCTCGAATTTGAGGTGAATCGAAAACCTTTAAAAATAGCGATGAAAATGACGTGCCGTTGCTCTGGTCACTTTTTTAAGGGTTTCCTGAACTCGTCCGATTCTCCTCAAACTTTGGGAATACTATCGGGCAGTCTGCCAAAGCTCAATTCTCGAATTTGAGGTGAATCGAAAACCTTTAAAAAAAGCGATAAAATTGACCATCGTTGCTCTGGTCACTTTTTTAAGGGTTTCCTGAACTCGTTCGATTCTCCTTAAACTTTGGGAATACTATCGGGCAGTCTGCCAAAGCTCAATTCTCGAATTTGAAGTGAATCGAAAAACTTTAAAAATAGCGATAAAAATGACGTGTCGTTTCTGTGGTCACTTTTTCGGTTGTTTTCTGAACTCGTCCGATTCTCCTCAAACTTTGGAAATACACTCGGGCAGTCTGCCAAAGCCAAATCCTCGAATTTGAGATGAATCAAAAACTTGAATAGCGATAAAAATGACGTGTCGTTTCTGTGGTCACTTTTTCGGTTTTTTTCTGAACTCGTCCGATTCTCCTCAAACTTTGGGAATACACTCGGGCAGTCTGCCAAAGCTCAATTCTCGAATTTGAGGTGAATCGAAAACCTTGAAAAATAGCGATGAAAATGACGTGCCGTTGCTCTGGTCACTTTTTTAAGGGTTTCCGGAACTCGTCCGATTCTCCTCAAACTTTGGGAATACTATCGGGCAGTCTGCTAAAGCTCAATTCTCGAATTTGAGGTGAATCGAAAAACTTAAAAAATAGCGATGAAAATGACGTGCCGTTGCACTGGCCAATTTTTCAAGGGTTTCCTGAACTCGTCCGAATCCCCTCAAATTTTGGGAATACATTTGGGCAGTCTGACAAAGCTCATATCTCGAATTTGAGGTGAATCGAAAAACTTTAAAAATAGCGATAAAAATGACGTGTCGTTTCTGTGGTCACTTTTTCGGTTTTTTTCTGAACTCGTCCGATTCTCCTCAAACTTTGGGAATACACTCGGGCAGTCTGCCAAAGCTCAATTCTCGAATTTGAGGTGAATCGAAAACCTTTAAAAATAGCGATGAAAATGACGTGCCGTTGCTCTGGTCACTTTTTTAAGCGTTTCCTGAACTCGTCCGATTCTCCTCAAACTTTGGGAATACTATCGGGCAGTCTGCCAAAGCTCAATTCTCGAATTTGAGGTGAATCGAAAACCTTTAAAAAAAGCGATAAAATTGACCATCGTTGCTCTGGTCACTTTTTTAAGGGTTTCCTGAACTCGTTCGATTCTCCTTAAACTTTGGGAATACTATCGGGCAGTCTGCCAAAGCTCAATTCTCGAATTTGAAGTGAATCGAAAAACTTTAAAAATAGCGATAAAAATGACGTGTCGTTTCTGTGGTCACTTTTTCGGTTGTTTTCTGAACTCGTCCGATTCTCCTCAAACTTTTGGAATACACTCGGGCAGTCTGCCAAAGCTCAATTCTCGAATTAGTGATGAATCAAAAAACTTTAAAAATAGCGATTAAAATGACGTGCCGTTGCTCTAGTCACTTTTTTAAGGGTTTCCTGAACTCGTTCGATTCTCCTTAAACTTTGAGAATACTATCGGGCAGTCTGCCAAAGCTCAATTCTCGAATTTAAGGTGAATCGAAAAACTTTAAAAATAGCGATAAAAATGACGTGTCGTTTCTGTGGTCACTTTTTCGGTTGTTTTCTGAACTCGTCCGATTCTCCTCAAACTTTTGGAATACACTCGGGCAGTCTGCCAAAGCTCAATTCTCGAATTAGTGATGAATCAAAAAACTTTAAAAATAGCGATTAAAATGACGTGCCGTTGCTCTAGTCACTTTTTTAAGGGTTTCCGGAACTCGTCCGATTCTCCTCAAACTTTGGGAATACTATCGGGCAGTCTGCTAAAGCTCAATTCTCGAATTTGAGGTGAATCGAAAAACTTTAAAAATAGCGATGAAAATGACGTGCCGTTGCACTGGCCAATTTTTCAAGGGTTTCCTGAACTCGTCCGAATCCCCTCAAATTTTGGGAATACATTTGGGCAGTCTGCCAAAGCTCATATCTCGAATTTGAGGTGAATTGAAAAACTTTTAAAATAGCGATAAAAATGACGTGTCGTTTCTGTGGTCACTTTTTCGGTGGTTTTCTGAACTCGTCCGAATCCCCTCAAACTTTGGAAATACACTCGGGCAGTCTGCCAAAGCTCAATTCCCGAATTTGAGGT